>JAGKQL010001825.1:29306-49331 GCA_018398635.1 Cyprinodon brontotheroides | reverse complement strand
GTCTCTGCTGCTGGAACTTGGAGGCCAGCATCTCTGCAGCAGGAACCGTGGAGGCCTGTGTCTCTGCAGCAGGAACCTTAGGGACCGCCAACTATGGCACAGGAGTCTTGGGGACCCAGAAGGGGCGACGCAGCTTCAGACCCACAAAGATGCAAGGAGCGACCACCGAGGGGAATGTTTAGGCGACAACCACTTGGAACATGAGCCTGAGCAAATAAAAGCCAATGTAATGATATAATAGGGGTAGAAAGATAGTAAATCTAAACAATGTGGTATAAAAAATGTATCTGCAATATCTCTTATATTCAACAACAAAAAATACTAAGCTAAGCAAAATGTCCAAAAAAGCAATAACAAAATAGAAAATTAAAAGAAAAGCAAATCAATAATTAATTAGATAATCAAATAAAGATATGCACATTGGCAAGGAACAATCACTACACTGAAAAAGATAAAGAATATTAGATGTAAGGGGTAGAAGAATGACATTCAGACACAAAGCATAGAGCCGTTTAGCCTTGGTGGTAGACATTTGCTTTAAGGACAATGTAAGTATATTTATTTCATTTTTAAATGCTATGATTGAATGGAGAGTTTTGGTAAGACGACATTTATGTATGATATATTGGACCATAAAAATCTTAATATTATTAAATATAAATTCTATTTGTGTATCTTGGGCGATGATATCAAATGTCACTGAAGAGAGAAAATGTATTTTTATGGATTTAGAGAGTAACTTGTTATGAACTGAGGATAAAAATGTTTGGGTTTTACTACAATAAAAAAAAATCTGTTCATTCACTTGCTCACATAGGCGACTTTGTCTACAGTGAATGTAAATTTGGAGCATATGAATTGTCTGGAAGGATAAATGTAATTTAAAGTTTTGAAGTGAATCTCTTTATATTTAGGCAGAATAGCAAATTTAAGATAATTGGTTCTCAATGCATGGATATATTCTTTGGAGAATTCTTTTAAAAGGGAAAGTCTTTTGATTGAATTAGGATATAAGATAATTGTTGACGCTTTTCTTAAAAAGATGTTTTTGCATTTCTCCTCTATCACATTTGATAAATGCATTTTTAAGTTTAGGAACTGAAACTGAGGCAACCTTGAACTAAATTGATCAATGTTTTAGGGATATAATTAATAATTTTTCCATATTCCTGGGATGAGAATTAGGCATTATGTTTATTATTTTAATCATCTAGTGACAATAACTCATCCCTTCTCACTGCTGTTCTAACATTTTTGAGGAGCTTCAGCAGAAGTACCGTATCAGATTTATATTCCCCCTGCAGAGATATTAGAATCTATGCTTAAATGTCAGCCAGACCCATTTACACAGGAACAGATAAAAACCTTTCAGTAAACCAAACGTTACCCGCCACATATCTGACTCAATAACGAATTAAAACAACTATTTCGATTAATTTTCAGAATTAACTATTCACATACTTGGATAATATTAAACTGCACTTCCAATATTCACCACTGTTCAGCGCTAAGCACCCTCTTCCTCTAAGCATGGCGCAGCCGGCTTGCTTGGACTTGCAATGAATCACGGGATATCAAAGGCTGCTTAGGATACAACGGACCAGGCTCGGATTGGGAACGATTTTCAGCCCTGGCATTTTTCCATCTACACCGACCCACTTAAATATGAGCACAGTCAAACATGTGTGTCTCAAATGTGAAACAGAATACGAATACACATTGTGCATTAACCCATCTATCTTCAAGCATCACACCACAACCTTCACCAAGACTTTTATAATGCGGTTTTACCTCCTTTGGTTATTAACGCGGACGCAACAGTGACTGCTGCTGCATAACGTCCACACTTGCATGAAGCCAGCCAGACACAAACCCACACATACAGCGCCATCACTGACTCACGCTTTGCAGCGCAAAAAATTTTCATAAACCACCTGAATAAATGAAATCTCACCCAATTTGAACCAAAGTCTATTGATCTCTTACGCCATAAATCTATAGAAAAAAATGTTTTACCCAAAGATGCCATTCCTAAACTGCCAGATTGTGAAACATCCCAACCAATCAACATTTCAAGTAAGACGGAAAAATGTTACCCTTTAGATGCAAAACCCCATCATGCACCGCAACAAATTTTTGCAAAATATTTTAACATACACTACCGTTCAAAAGTTTGGGGTCACATTGAAATGTCCCTATTTTTAAAGGAAAAGCACTGTACTAAACAGTTTAGCTCATTACAGAAGCTACAAAACTGACCTTCCTTTGAGCAGATTGAGTTTCTGGAGCATCACATTTGTGGGGTCAATTAAACGCTCAAAATGGCCAGAAAAAGAGAACTTTCATCTGAAACTCGACAGTCTATTCTTGTTCTTAGAAATGAAGGCTATTCCATGCGAGAAATTGCTAAGAAATTGAAGATTTCCTACAACGGTGTGTACTACTCCCTTCAGAGGACAGCACAAACAGGCTCTAAACTAGAGTAGAAAAGAAGTGGGAGGTCACAAGGTAATAACCGAGCAAAAGATAAATACATTAGAGTTCTAGTTTGAGAAAACAGATCTTCTCACAGGTCCCTAACTGGCATTCTTTATTAAATAGTACCGCAAAACACTGGTGTAAACATCTACAGTGAAGAGGCGGCTGCGGGATCCTGGGCTTCAGGGCAGAGTGGCAAAGAAAAGCCAAATCTGAGACTGGCCAATAAAAGAAAAGGATTAAGATGGGCAAAAGAACACAGACATTGAACAGAGGAAGACTGGAAAAGTGTTGTGGATGGATGAATCCAAGTTTGAGGTGTTTGGACTGCCAAAGAAGAACGCTTTAGAGATGCAGAACAAAACAAAAGATGCTAAAGAAGCGCCTGACGCCGCCATCTGTTAAGCATGGTGGGAAGTAATGTGATGGTCTGGGGATGCTTTGGTGCTGTTAAGGTGGGAGATTTGGTACAGGGTAAAAGGGATTCTGAATAAGGCTATTACTCCATTTTGCAACACCATGCCATACCCAGTGGACAGCCGCTTGATTGGAGCCAGTTTCATCCTACAACAGGACAATGACCCTAAACACACCTCCAAATTGTGCAAGAACTATTTAGAGCAGAAGCAGGCAGCTGGTATTCTATCGGTAATGGAGTGGCCAGCGCAGTCACCAGATCTGAACCCCATTGAGCTGTTGTGGGAGCAGCTTGACCGTATGGTACGCAAGAAGTGCCCATCCAACCAATCCAACTTGTGGGTGCTGCTTCTGGAAGCGTGGGGTGCAATTTCTCCAGATTACCTCAATAAATTAACGGCTAGAATGCAAAATGCCTGCAATGCTGCAATTGGTGCAAATGGAGGAATCTTTGACGAAAGCAAAGTTTGATGTAAAAAAAAAAATCTTATTTCAAATATCAGGAAAACACAAAATTGTTTGGGTGACCGCCATATATACACCGCATGCATCATTTAGGCAGTTAACATTGTATTACTTCTGAACTTGGAGTTATTTACTGTCACAGCTGGGTCTTTCGGCCAAAGAGTAAGTGCGGTATGATTTAAAGAGGGCCGGCCCCCTCACACTGAAATTAGGACTGTTCGTACCGCAAATGCCTTCCAGTATCACAGATTAATAGCCCAGTCGCCTACCGGAACCCTCCCTTCAAACTGGCAAAAGAAGGACGATTTGTCGGCTGCATAAGAAGGAATCTTCATCCGAATAGACCTCGGTGTAAATCAGCCCGATTATCTGACCATGTGAACCTCTCTAAGTTACAGCATTTAATTTCCCCTTCATAATAATGAAGTGTGCTTAGACTCAAATAAGTGTTTGACCTTTATGTTAGTTTAGGCTAAAAATAATGGGGTGATGTAATAATGGGGTCATACCCCATCCCAGACTCTGTACTTAGATTGTGCAGACAGTGAAGGCTTAACATTTCAATTTCTTTATAGCCAAGAGGAATTGACCTTTAGGGCGATGTTGCATTAATTAGCCCATGTTTTCAGTCTCTATCCATTATCTGGCTGCTTGTCACTTTCTCTGGCATCAGCAGGAAACAAAGGAGAGTCTGTGAGCAGTAATGATGTTCAGACTTAACGAGGCCTGGACAAGCTAGCCTCCACACATTGTTTTATAGCCCACTTTTAATGACCAGCGTTCTGCCTGTGGTAGAGCACAAGCCTTCTCACACACACCCCTTCACGACAAACGGCTGTAAACGATGTTAATGATTCTCTCAACAGTTGTTTTTCTTTGCAGCCGAACGGAATCGTTTTTCTCTCAAAGCCTCGTCTACAGCAGCTCGGTAACACACAGAGTAAACAAGTGTACTTTTTATTTGATTTGTGCAGCTTTTCACAATCTGAACGTGAAAATTTCCCAGCATGAAACAAAGAAGGCTGATTTAAGTGTTGGAATAAGAGATCACAGGGACAGTCTGAACTGTCTTCCCAGCCACAGACACACGTCCACCCTGGATCCTCAGACCACTGCAGACAAAAGCCAACAGATCTGCAGCTCTGAGGCTTGGTCCTGAACAGATCAGGATTCAGGAGCTGAAATCCAGCCACAGTGATATGGTCTCTAAATAGCAGCACTGTATCTCATTATGCTGCTTGCTCCAAGCATATCTGGTTGCTGGGAAACCATTAGGCAGAGTTAATTAGCCTTGCCTCTTTCCAAAAATATAACGTGGTTTCTGCAGCCTTAGTGGACAAGCCCCCAGCTTCTCTAGACAGAGAAAACTGATGTTATGGCATCACTTTGGAGAACTAACTTTATATGCTTAGATGGGTGAGTTGGTGTTCTCACTCCTCAGTCAGATCCTGTTTTGCAGCACGCTCTGTGCCATCCAGAGATCCCTGAGCCCCATCATGGATCACGCTGTGAAACAGAGCTCTGTGAGAGTTTCCCTCCAATAGTTTCGCTCCTCGCCTCCAAGGCCCCTCAGCGGGCGCTGCACTGCCTCTTTGTGGGTTCCAAGCTGTGCCACCTCTTGGTAGGCTCCTGAGCCGTAGCCGGCGCTCCCCAAGCTTCCTGCTGCAGAGACACCATACTCCAAAGCCCCTCGCCGTCCTCATGGCCATCCTTCAATTGATTTACTCTCTGCCCTCTTGTGCCTGTCTCCTTTCCCCTAGCTCCTTTCTAGTCACCTCTATTCACACCTGCTCCATATCAGCTCATTAGCCCATTCTTTGTTCTCTTCCCCATATATGCAGCACCTCTGCAGTTCCTTGTTGCTAGTTCCTCGTATTTTCTTTGCGCCCGTGTGTGTTTTCCATGACATCGCCTCCATCTTTCGTATTCAGTATTTTTGCTTTTGGACTTTGCTTCTGTTGTCTTTGGGATTTCTTTTAAATTTGCAAAACTCATCTCTGCCTCCTCATGTATGCTTTTGGTTCCTCTAAAACTTCCACACAATGCTGACAGCGGAAAACAGACGGAGAGGAGGAAAATGCATTAAAGGAATAGTACACCCAAAACATGATTAGCCTTCATTTTCTACTCACCCCCATGCTGAACAACACTCTGGAGTACTTTTTTGATATCTCAAATGCATCTGGAGATCTGGGAGGCTTCTTGCTGTCTGCTGACATTCAAATAATGGAGGTCTATGGTGACCGAGACAGAAAGGTCCACAAAAGTCCACAAAAACGTGTCAATATTCCTCCATACTGCTCGTCCAATGTAATCCAAGTGTCCTGAGTGGGTAGCGTCCATAATTTACTAGAAACGAAGTCATTTAGAATGTTTTAGAGCCTAAACAGTAGTGTATAGGATTTCCTAATAGCGCCCCCATGCGCGCTCACGATTCTACGGAAGCCGGCAGACCAAACCAGCGCATTCAGCTTGGCAAAGAACTCATGCTCTTCCTCAACACTGAAGTCCTCAGACATTTTTCTTTCGTTGTTTCTTTCTTTGCACAGGTAAACAGCACATTTCTTCTTCTACGCTTGCATTTTCGGCAGAGCAGACGCTGAATGCGCACTTTCTTCCAGTTTGGTCTGCCGGCTTCCGTAGAATCGTGAGCGCGCATGGGGGCGCTATTAGGAAATCCTATACACTACTGTTTAGGCTCTAAAACGTTCTAAATGACTTCGTTTCGAGTAAATTCTGGATGCTACCCACTCAGGACACTTGGAATACATTGGACGAGCAGTATGGAGGAATATTGACACGTTTTTGTGGACTTTTGTGGACCTTTCTGTCTTGGGCGCCATAGACCTCCATTATTTGAATGTCAGCAGACAGCAAGAAGCCCCAGATCTCCAGATGCATTTGAGATATCAAAAAAGTACTCCAGAGTTTTGTTCAGCATGGGGGTGGTAGAAAATGAAGGCTAATCATGTTTTGGGTGTACTATTCCTTTAACACTTTGGTAACTTAAACCTTTCTTTTCTGGTTTGTAACACTTATCTGTCAGTTGTCTCATTGTTGTTTGATGTCTGTGTTACCTTCAAAATGGAAACGTGTGTTTATAAATCAGAACAAAACCACTGACGGTATCTTGGGTGAAAAGACAACATGATTTACGTCCAAATGACGTCTACATCTGGTTGAAATGTGAAAAGCCATGATTTTCTATTATCGAACTAAAGTGGGATTTAATCAGACTGACCAAACAGCCCAATTATCAACAAAGACTTTATGGACTAAATCAAGACTATGACGGAAAAACTAAATTTAGCCTAACCACCAACGTGTAAATGACGTCGGTGTTTAAACCATTGCTTATCCATCCAACACCAGCGGGTCCTGTGACGAGCAACACCAGGCAAAGAGGATGAAGCGTTTTGGTCAAGGACCCAAAGGTAAAGATGGACAGAGCTGGGTTTTAACCGGCAGCCAGTCTGCCCCATTCCTCCAAACAACCATGCACACACTCACGGGCAGTTTAGAGACGCCATCAGGATAACAGTTAAATTTCTAGACTGTGGAAGGAAGGAGGCGTACCCAGAGGTCATGCAGGAATACCCTTGGCCAGGAATTGAACCCAGGCCCCCTGGCTGCCAGCTGGCAGTGGTACCCTAACCCCCCTATGCTTGTTTACTTGAGCTGAAAGTTCCCACATTGTTCAGAGTGATAAATAAATGGTGTTTTCAGTGAAGTTGAGTAAAAGCAGAAGCTTCCATCAGGGTCTCACCTGCTGCTTTCAGACATAATAAACCTCTTTATCTTCCCAGCTGAGCTGCATCACATTGACTCAGCTGCGAGGACGCCGGGCCGGTTGTCGAGGGAGACTCAGCTGAAGGTTATTATGGGACTCAATGATGCCAATTACTGTTGGTGTGGCGCTTAGCTTCATTAAGCCAAACTGTCACAAAGGAAAAATGCAGTGTGGTTCATGTTTCTGCTCGCATAAAGGCGACGCTGAGGTGCCATCAGGCTTCTGTCATCATCCAACCCCAACCTGTCCTTATCTGTGTCTCACACTGACAGCCTCCTTGGAATGATTTCAGGTCTGCTCTATTCATTACAGTTACACCCTGCAGAGACCGCAGCACTCCTCTCTGGACCATTTAACATCTAACTTGCTTCACCTCATTAAATGTTTGCTGCCTGAGGAGGTGAAGACCCCAGCAAACACTCAGGATCATTCAGCTCCTGATTTTGGTCTTAAAGAGAAGAACAAGTAATGAATTTGTTCAGTTTTCTGAACGACTCAAGCCAAAACGAGTCCCAGGAGGCCTTTCTCCGCAGGCAGTATTTGCATGTTTAAGCATGGTAATTAGTCAGAACAACAAACGCCTACTGGTGGCGCAGCGGAACAACGACGTTTAGGGCCAACCTGTCATGGTGTGTCTCCTGTGGTGGCTATTGTGAAGCTCTGTACCAGGAGGTGAGCTGGGAGGAGGAGCATTCTGATTGCTCTGAGGGTGCAGAAGTTTAGAGCGGTATAGAGACGTACCAACGACGTGTTTTTCTAATGTGATCTTTATCTTCCTTGTCTCCCTGCAATTTGACAGGCCAGTTTGAACTTAGAGGGCGTGGCCAGAGAGTGTATCGGTGGACCAAGCAGAGCAGAGGTTCGCTTTCTATGGCTGCATGACAATAACGTTGCTGCTTGGTCGAGTAGAATGACTCCTCTGCTCCCTGTGCAACAACAGTCTGCAGCTTCAGTTCCAAACCTTCACCCTCATTTTACTGCATTTTTACCCAAACTAGAGTCTGAGAAGGAGTCTAGCTGACATCAGTTTAATCAGCAGACCTCTGATGCTCCAGATGTAGGACAGATGTTCTAGGCGGATCTTCTCATGTTGGAGGCAGCAGAAGCTGCTGAGAAGCTGATAAAGAAACCACTGCATAGATGTTCCAATTTAATCAAGAATGTAAGCTTAGAGTTGAACAAAAGAAGATTTATGAGGAAACCAGTGCAGAGCCACTCCAGCAATCTCCCCTAAAATAAGCCTGAAGGAAAAAGGTCTGATGGTGTTTCATGGAGAAGGTTGGGCTGTCTCTCAGCAAAATTCCAGTTCCAGCTCCCCGCTCTGAGGTCGGACTTGTGTGTCCATACAGAGCGCAGCTATCCTGAGAGTAGGGCTGGGTGATATGAAGAATATAAAATATTATGATATATTTGGCCCAATAGCAATACTCAATATATATCATGATATGTTTAAATTACCTTGCATAAAATTGCAATGATTTGCTCATTCAAACTTTTGGTTTCAAAGTGAACTAGCTCAAAGCTTTTAACTATTAATATTGCCACATTATGTATATATATATATATCGACTTTTGTTTTTGTAATTTCGTGTCAACTTTTTTCATTCTGCTTCTTTTTTTTTACTATAATAAGGCCATTTTTTATTTGAAATTTTATTTAGAATTATGTGTTTTTGCCTTTTTTTCCTATTTGGTTGCTGCAATCTTGTTAAAGATTGCAGAAAATAATCCTGTTTTGAGGAGGGGTTTTTGATGCATTCAAAGTGTGTGGGAAAAATAATACTCTCAGTGAAATAGATGCAGACAGCTTAAGGTTGGTTTATACTCAGAAACCAGGTTCTCTGCATCGCTGTGAACTCAGAGACGTCCCCACCCATTCCGCCGACAGTCTGCTGCACCTCTCCCAAACAGTGCCACAGACAGGAAGCCTCTGATTGGTCCAATCTACATCCGCTCTACACTCTACGTATTTCCTGTTTGGTACCTTACCGGCTTGTTTTGTTTGTATGACCGCCATTGTAGAAAACGACTCGTGAAGATGGACCAGCTAGAAGAGCGCGGTGCCCGAGAACGCTGGGACCCTTTTTCCATCTGATCCCCGCTCTTTTTCGCCCTCATGTCCCTCTGTTGTCACACAAACTTGCCCCCACTTCCTCACCATCTTGACCATTTCTAGACACAGCTAGTTCGTGAGTGTCCTTCTTTCATGTGGCGTGGAATAACATAGTGCAGACCAAAATTGGGCATAAATAAAAATATCTATACATACCTACAAGCTCACCATGTAATTGCTGGAGGATAACCAGCTCTTAATGTCAGCTTCATGAAATTTTGAAGTTGATGGTCATGCATACGTCATTTTAACTATTGTGCCTGGGAAAAACCTCGAGAGACATTGTGTATATTTGATATATCGTCCACCCCAAATGGGAGAGAGTGGTAAACATCTGAGCTCATGGTTGGACAACTGCTGAGCAAAGAGAGATTCCTGTTGGGGCTTATTGATGCTGAGAGGATGAGTCAGAGAGCTGCTCGTCCATCAGGGGAGCAGGAAGCTCCTCTAACCTGTGATGGATCAGTCCATTATTGGTGGGTGGAGTCACTCCATCCAAAGTGGAAATGTCACCACAGACAAACTAAGATTCATTCAAGATCTCTGCAGCCAGACGGGGCTTAGTGTTTTGCTGTAAGTGAAGTGAAGCAGAACGGCGAAAAGAACATCAGTTATTAAATTAAAGATCAGAGCGTTCAAAGTTTTAATGGTCAGAGGATTTAACAACACCTGCTCTGAACCTCATACTTCTCATCCAGCCTGAAGTATTTTCCCCAGACCTCCTCCCAGTGTTTTCATCCATAGGTTCTTCCACTGCAGGTAATCTGGAGACAGTGGAAGGAAAGTCAGGCCAGATCTGCATTAGCAGGCAGGATTTGCATGGATTTCTTCTGTCTCTGCTAATGTCAGACAGAGACAAACTGAAGGTCCAGTTTATGAAGAAAAGAAGCCAGTCAAGTAACCTAAGCTGCCTGTTCGGCCCTGTGCGGGGAGCTGCTGAAGAGTCTCTGACAGCATTGTGGGAGGAGGTCTGAGCCAAACTGGATGATCGCTGTCAGCTGGAGCAGCTCGAAGCCACTGCATCTCCTCTAAGAGGCCGGACTTTAACTAGTCGTCTAAAACCCTGAGTTTTGGAGTTTTTCTAACTATTTTTTCACGACCTCCCACATATCAGGGGGACATACTGTTGCTGTCAGTGAGGTGAATCAGAAAATAATTTTTTATGGCTGATAATTTGATCTTTTTAGAGGATAAACACAATGAATCCTTCCTGTTTTAATCTGAACATCTCTAGCTTTTAATCTGAGCATTTCATTTTAATAATACTATGACAGGTCATTTGCTTTTTGTCCTTTGTACAAGTTTAATCCTTTTTTCCTTTTCTCACATTATTTGGTATGTTTTGCAGCTCTATGCTTCATCCACTTGCTTTTTCCATTCCACTCTGCTACAGTGGGCAAGTAAAAGCTGTTTCTACTCTGTTTCTTAGTTGTGATATGATTTATTAAGGGAAACAGGTCTGTGGAGCCCCCAGTTCAATTAAGTTTATTTCTAAAAGCTCCACTTTCCAACAGGTCATCTCAGGTCAGTTTATAGATCTAGTTTAATCAGATATCAGATCATCCAGTTGTGATTAAAGGTTCACTTTTTCAATTCCAAGAAAATGAGCTGATTGCATAAAGGAAGGTTAGTTTATTTATGTAGCACGATTCAGTATAACCCCTTGCTCACACTGGCTCCGGTGCGGTTACCAAGCCGACGGAGACCGCAACTCCCGCACACCACCTCTCACACCGCCCTTTTGACTACGGTGCGGTGCGGCTCCGCGGCTCCGGCAACAGGTCCGGAGATTTAACAGAAGTTCACTTGAGTTCAAGTAACTTCACTCGATAACACGGCCCAAATAAAGGATTTTTGCGAGAGCTTGTTGCGGAGGGCTCCGGCACGACGCAAGGATAGCTTTCTTGCGGAATTTTCTGCAGCGCCGGAGTGTCTCGGTAACCGCAGCCGGACAGCTCAGCAGCCGGTGAGAGAGGTTTACGTCTTTTTAATGACTTGGAATCACTGCGGCGCCGCAGCCACCGCACCGCAACGGTAAGACCGGAGTCGGTGTGAGCCTGGGGTCAAGTCAATTAACCTTCAATTCAATGCATCGAGCCACAGTCGAGGATTGTGAAGCATAACCTGCCTGTTCTGTCATTCTATTAAATCTAAGTCCAGACTTTGACTAGGCCTCTGCCAAACCCAAATTACTTTTATTTTTGCCTTCTTTTCTCTAAGCTGAACTTATTGATGGCCAACACCTCGCACCAACATGATAAAAGGCTTTGTTTGGACACTTCATATTGTAACCTGGATTTCCTGCCCATTACCTGGACCAAAGCGTGTTGGGTGTGGTTTTATAAAAATCTGAACTGGGCATGATGAGAAAACGGAGCTTTAATGGATGCATGCCTAAAACTTGTTTACTGTACCTGTGTGGCTGTTAAATCCCAGTTTATCTTCCATCCATTTCCGTCACGCTTATCCCTGCTGAAGCCGGAGTCCTGATAAATTTAATGTATTATTGCTATATATTAATATCATCAAAAACTTAAAAAAATACAATCTACAAATGAGCTTTTATATATTGAAGCTCGTAATAACTGTAAAACTATATGTTTTTAATCCACATGGATTGTTACACCCAAATTGTCCATATATTTTGTCAAGAGAGAATGTGGAGAGAAATATGAAAATATAAAACAAGAAAATATGCTTTATTTACTTGCTTTTCATTATTTTCCATTCCAGCACTTTGTTTGATGATAATGATGATGATGAAGAAGATGACGATGACGATGATGATCATCATCATCATCAGGCTGTCCTTCAGCTGGAGCCTACTTAGCAGGTCCTGAATCTGTCCAGTCTGATCCTGAGTGGAGATTTCACTTTCATTAAGACTGGAGATGGGAAAGGCATTAATATTCGTTTAATTAAACAATTGAACATATTTACTTTCGTCATAAAAATGTAAAACATACAGTATGTTTGGACACTTTACATCTGCTGTTCTAAATTGTTGTAATTTCATTAGTTTGAGCAGATATCTGTTGAAAATCAGACACTGATTCTCAAAGATCTAATCAGTATAAATAAAGGATCAATAATAAAAAGTAATTGAAATATAGAAGTATGCATAACATGAAGGGAAACAACCTTTATGTGTATTGGGATCAGATGTTGATTATGTAACCGGAACCACTCCCTCTTAAGGCCCAGCCCTCTGGCTGAGCTTTTAAAAAGGACAACTTTCTGTTGCCGGCAGCGTGTAGCTTCTTAAGGCTAGACTCTAAGAGACACTCTGGTAACCTAAATCTAACCGCCAAAAGCAGCAACAACACTGTTGCTGTTGCCAAAGGAGACTTTTCTTTTAGTAGCATCTGAATGAACAGAGACACATTTATTTGGTTGGTGATTAACAGAGATGGCAAAAGTACTCACTTTCCGTACTTGAGTAAAAGTACAGATACTTGTGTTAAAAAATACTCTGGTAAAAGTGGAAGTACTGATTAAACTTCTTTACTCAAGTAAAAGTAACAAAGTACAGGCTTGTAAATTTACTTAAAGTATAAAAGTAAAAGTAGAAACCACTTTTTTCATGCCGTTGCCTACATTTTAAATGGATGTCTGCCAATAGGACTAGATCTCTGTTGTGTTCATTTTCAATCATCTCGTCGTCCATGCTACTATGCTAACGCCACCGCCACCAAGCTGCAATGATTTGCCGCCAATGAATCTGTCGATTCATCTTGTAGTGGTGCGTCAAATGCAACGTAGATTCCCATCCAATTAGATTGAATTTGGTATTGATGACGTGAAAAATAATAACGGTAACTCCATTGAAATGATTAAAAACTAAAGTAACGAGCCAATTTTTTTAAATGTAAGGAGTAGAAAGTACAGATATTGTTGGGATCTGGAGTTCTGTCCACCTTCCTCCAGCAGAGGGCGCCCTAGGTCTCCTGGAGCTGAAGCTGACTACCACACCTGCGGCTGTTTTGCTCATCAGGAGGAGCAGCATATAAGCAGCGGCAGAACTTCTCTTCGGTGCCAGAGTGTTAAGCTAGTTATGGTTAGCAAGCCAGAGCCAACCTGCATGTCTGATTCCCTGACTCCTCTGAAGATCTGACTTCTGAACCTAACCAGTTTTGTCCTCTCTGCCTCCTAGGAAGAACCTGACTGTCCCCTGGAGCTCTGGAAGAGTTTCTCATCAGAAACCTGTCTGCCTGCTCTCCGAAGCAAACCTGAAGATCAAACTGTCTGAACATGTCTGCCAGTTCTCTAGGAGAGAACTTGGAGAACCTCAAGGTCTGAACACCAACTAGTCTGAAGTCAAGCCCTGCCGCTGTCTAGCCCTCTGCCGACCCTCTGTCTCTGGACCCTCCTGGTTCCCTCCCTCAGATGCTCAGCCTGAAGCACTGAACAGTGTACCCAGTGTGACCAGTCCCGGATCTGTTTCCAGTCTAATATGTTGTGTCTGTTTTTTCCATTAAACAGTTGAACTTTAATTCTGACTCCATGGTGTTCCTGCATTTGGGCTAGTGAAAACTCTACCCATCATGACGTGATATTTGTGTAAAAATGTAAGGAGTAGAAGTAGAAGAATGCTCGCCATAAAAATAAGTAGTAAAAGTAAAACATATCAGAAAAAAATCTACTCTTTAGTACAGTGAATCTAAGTATTTGTAATTTCCGCTACTCCCAATCTCTTGGTGATTAATAACTTGGCTAATAGCCATAGTCTAAATTACTAAATTTGTGAAAGACAAGTGAATTTTTAACAGGTGGATTCAGTTGTCCAACCTTTTATGTAAGATACTAAAAACTCTGGTCAGTAAGCAAATGACAGTTATATTTATTGAACTTCTAATAATTAATTTGTTTTACCCCTTGATTTGAGCGACCTATTAATTAACTATAACTTCACATTCTAGTTATTTAAAATATTCATATTTTTTGGTAGACTAGTACATTTGTCACTGGCTGATTTTCTTGACCAAGTATCAGACACAAGCTCCGAAACACTGGACGAATGAATATAAAATTACAGAACAAAAAGATCAAGATCAAGATGGGAAGTAAACCAGAGAACCATTGGTCTGAGTTTAAATTCAGCGGCTGCGTCCCTCGAAGGCCAGAGTCATCAGCTGATGCCTGTATGCATTGGAAGAAGTAATGAGGATGAAAAATGCTGTATCCTTTTGCCCGTTTTGAAGGACAGGTCCGCTGTATCCCACGTAGCCTTGGGTTTCCCGTGATTTATCGCTAGTCCAAGCAAGCCGGCTGCTCCATGCTCTGAGGAAGAAGATAATGGCACAGAACAGCGGTGAATATTGGAAAGCAGTTTAATATAATTCAAGCATGTGAAGAATTCCGTCTGGAATAAATAAAAATATTTTTTTAAATGGTTATTGAGTCAGATATGAGGCAAGGTAGGAAGCAAATAGAAACGATCTGTCATGTTTGGTTTAAGGTGTCTAACCCACATGCAGAACACTCAGAGGCAGGACAAAAGTTCAAAGGTTTATTTGAGAAGATTGTACACAATAAATGATCAGATCCAGTGGGGAACTCGTCTGGTCACGAGTGGGTTCTGAAAGGCACACAGATTAATCAGATCCAGGAAGAGAATGGACTGGTCACGAGTATGGGTTCACTGTTCTGGAGTTGAGCAGAGCGCAGAGAGGGGAACCTTGAGGGTCCAGAGACTAGGCTGTGCCGGCAGGCTGAGGGCAGAAGGCGGAGGCAGAGCTTAATTTGAGTGCTGGCAGATCACAGATTTGAGTTTCCTTCAGTATCTTCTGGCCGGGCAGGCAGATGTTTGACAGGAATTCTCCAGAGTTCTTCTGTGAACAGGCGGGCAGATCACCGGCAGAGAAACTCTTCAGGGTTTCTGGTTTCAAGCAGGTTCAATCTAGGAAGCAGAGAGGAGAAAACCGATCGGGTTTGAGTTCAGAGTTTCAGGGAATCAGAGGTTCAGACAGGCTGGTTGGCTCAGGCTTGCTAACTGTTACTGGCAAACACTCTGGCACTGGAGAGACGTCCTCTGCCTCCTTATATACGGATCTCCTGATGAGCAGATGAGAGACAGGTGGTGCAATCAGCTCCGGCTCCAAGAGATCTCGTATGCCCTCTGGTGGAGAAAGTGGACAGACCTCCAGATCCCAACACAATCCAGTAATACAAAATTAATAAGTGAGAAAACACTGATCCTGACTTAATTTCTGTACTAAGAAATAATTAAGAGAAAAGCTACAAACACCCAGTTACACCTGGCAGGAGGAAAAGAACAAATATGGCAAAGATAACAGGAAATATGGAACATAAATGAAAATGCTGCAAGAGAGAAGAATACAAAACAAAATGATGACTAGAACATTATTCTGAAAGAAACCTGTGTTTGTAATCATTTCTGAACGTATCTGTTTAGGACATCAAAAAGAGCCATCCAGCTGTGAACCTGATGCCGCTGACTCCGAGCCATCTGAGCTAGCAAGCAGGCAGGTGTTAGTGTTGCTCTAGGTGGGCTTTTGGTGATGATCTTAGATGACCATTTCTGAATTTCTACACATTTTTTTTTCAGTCAAGTTTGAGAGTAGAAAAATACATAAAATTAGATCAAAATTTTCATGAAACCTAACACCTGACTTTGTGCTTCTAAAAGACTGAAAGAAAATCCCTGCTCCTATAAAACAAATCAAATCACAAACAAACAGAATATATTTAGCAGAGCAGCTAGGTCACTGGAGAATTACTCACACACACATTGGACTGAACTCTGAACAGAGCCGGACCTCCTCTAATCATTCATGGGAAATTAATCCAACCTGACGGTGGCTGAAGGGAGCGTTAAGGGTCTGCTGACCTCTCACAGCTCCAGCGTGATTCCAACCCAAACAGATGGATGGAAGGTGAACACATCTTTTCCTGTCCAAGATCTGTAAACCAGACTGAATGAAACAATACAAACAGGTTTAACATGGAAAAAACTCTGGAATGAGCTCAGACATGACGCTTTACTTCCTTACCCACATGCTGAAAGTACACCAGGAATCCACAGAAAAATATCTACAGAGGGGACCAAGGTGTAGTCATCACCGGTTTGTCCTTTGTTACAGGAGAAGTAAGGTTAGAAGAAGGTAGAATTGCACTGGAGACGACACGGACCTGGATTCAGGCCTACTTGTCTCTGAGATGTTTCCTGGGACATAGATGTGCCACGGAAGGGTTTAAGATTTACGAGGAGCTTCTGAACAGTGTGGTAAAGCAAACAGATGGATGTGGGAGACTGCTGTAGATAGATAAAATCAATACTAAAACTGGGCAGGTTAGGGTGGCTGCATGTTGGAGTTACTCTGCTAGCTTGATTCTGATATTCGTGTTTTGAATAATTTTAATAATACATTTTATTTAACAGAGCCTTTCTGGACACTCAAGGTTACTTTACCGAAAATACAAAAAATAAATAAAAAGAAAGATGAAAATACAAAAATACAAATACAGGAACATAAAAACAAGTTCCTAGTTCCTCCATTAGTGAATCATCTAAAATGTTTTGCTTCCGGTGATGTATGCTGTGTAACTTGAAGATTTTTTTATGTTTTTTTTGCCGTTTTAGACATTTGTTATAATGCGTAACCATAAGCTAGTTGTAAGCTACACATGGGAAAAAAAACTCATTAACATGTGGCACTATGGACTCACAAGAAGGACCCAGGAGAAGAAAGAGAAGCAGGGAATTAGTAATCTCTTCCATCAATCATTATGGGTAAAATGATATCTTTTAGAAATAAGACAGAAGAGCTTTTGAGTCCTGAACAGCAATCAGCAGTCAGAATATTGAAAATATCTATGATTTTACTGAAACATGGCTGCAGGATTATAACCCTGACTCAGTGTGCTTCTACCAGAATTGATGATCATAAGGAAGAACCTGCTGCTATATCAAAGATTTAAAGAAGACTGGAACTCAAGGGAGGTGGGCTGACAGTGCTTGTCAAAGAGCTGGTGTCATCCAGGATATGTTGCTGTGAAGATTGATCACTGCTGCCAAGATATTAAACTGTTGGCATTTGCTTTTCCATCTATATTATTTGAACAGAGTTTTATCTGGTTTTTCATTTGGAAAATCATTCCTTCAGCTGTTGCCACTGCTGCATAAGATGTAGTCAGTTACTGCTACTAGCCTACAGATACAACAGCCAAATACATTTGTGGTGATAACTTGGGATTTTAATCATGCCTCACCTCTGCTGAAATGCTAATGTTCCAACAGTTTGTCCGCTTACCAGAGAAAACAGTCTTTTGACTTCTTTTATGCAAATTTTAAGGACTTGCTGCCTTTGTTCTAGTCTCGCTTTCTCTGCTCAGAGTAATAGCCCCTTTATGAGAGGCAAACTGCATTAAAAAAGAACTGTAAGAAGATGGTCAATGGAAGCTGAAGAGGCCCAAAGAAAAACAGTTGTTTTGGAGGCCACAGACTGGGATGGGAGGACAGCTTTTGAGAATTCATGATTTTATTGTTCTTATCATTTCAGTCTTGTTCATATTTGTCCTTTCATTTGCCTTGAGTTGTTATGTTGTGTTGCTTTTGGATGTGTAAGATGGGACACAAGCAGCGGGGGGCTCAAGTGTGTGCCCAAGGCTGGGGCAAGGTGCCTCTCTGGTTGTAAACCAATGGTACAAGACGCAGCAGTCCGCCAAAGAGTTGTATTACAATCATCTAACGAAACCAGATATACAAGCAAATAAATAAAAGGAAGCTGCATACAGGGAGCATTTAGAGTTGAGCAGAGGCTGTTAACATTTAATCTGCTCCCCTGTTGCAAAAGCTTTGAGACGTATACATGTACCTTTTGTCTATTGTAGATGTTTGACTCTGACAACATTAATGCAAAGACTGAGTGTTGACTACATAAACTTCTGTGTAGATAACACCATCTCTACCAGAGCAGTAAAATGTTTCCCCAATAATAAGTAGGGGTGTAAATAATAATCGTTTTGTATCGATGCATCGATCCAACAGCTGACAATCCGATGCTTCGACACGTCCGCAAGAGAATCGATTCATGTTTTTTTTTTTTCCTCCGGTCTATTTTTATCCATTTGCTCCTGGACGTAATTCTCCCTCCCGTACTGTGGTGGCCCTAAACCTATTTTGCCCTCCTACCTCACTTCCTGGTTATCCCCCTGCAGCAGTGTGTCGCAGTGAGCTTGACATAGATGTTTTTGATTTATGCCCAATATTGAAGCGTGGACTGTGCTACACGCTGTGGGTCTAGATACGGCCGAGGCGGAGAGGAAGTGGGGGCCAGTTTGTCCGAAAACGGAGTGACATGAGGGCCAAAAGGAGAGGGGATCCAGGTGGAAAAAGGGTCCTAGCGTTCTAGCGCAGCTCGCTCTTCTAGCTGGTCCATCTTCACGAGTTGTTTTCTGCAATTGCGGTCATACAAACAAAACAAGCCGGCCTCCTGTCTGCGGCACTGTTTGCGGTCAGCTACAATTTGGGAACGGCCACACTGAGAACAGCCACATGCTGTGGGAACTCTCAAACACTGGGAACACCCAAACACTGGGAACACCAACACACCAGGAACACCCACTCGGTTTCAGAACGCCCACACACTGGGAGCATCACATGCTGTTGGAACTCCCAAATACTGGGAACGTCCACACACTGGGAATGGCCACAAACTTTGAACCCCCACATGCTCTCGGACCCACCACACACTGGGAACTGGCACACACTGGGAACGTCCATACACCGGGAATGCCTACTTACGGCTACATTTCTTTGTTACTGGGCTGTTTTGATTCTACTTTCTAAATCGATGGCCTCTCCTTTATCTTCCTTCAGCCCTACATGAAGTGGGAGGGGGAGTATGTGGAGCTCATTAATGGGCCGCAGCTCCTATCAACAGGAGCAGAACATGCATTATGCAAACATGCCTTCATGAGACCGTTTTGATTAAATGTATTTAATTTCCATCTGATCAGCATTTCGTTTTTCTTCTTCTCCTCTCTATTACCTCATTTTGTCTGATTTCATGTTAGACTGAGAGGGGAATAGTTCACAGTATGGACTGTTTGGCTTTCAGGTCGTCTACTGTTAGGCTGACATTGTGGTACGAACAGTTTGGGGATGAGCTTTGAAGGCGACTCTGGCTCATTGACGCATGCAGAGAGAGACATATCTCAGTCCCTTGGTGGACCTTGCTCTCTTCAAAAATATCTGTCATTTTACTCACCCCATCAGGGAAAAACAAAGAACAGCCCTCATGTCCTCTTATTCTCCATCCCTTCTGCTTCTGGCCTTGGCTAGGTTGATGTGTGAGAACGACTGCTTTACTTTTTCCATTTCTCACTTAAAACCAGTCAATCCATTAATGCCCTGGGAGCTCTGACAAGGGAAGAACATAGAGCTGTTAAACTAAAGAGAGAATTTTATGTTTCCTTTCCAGTAAGAAGAAATTAGCATCCATTCAAGTTCTCTTTCAGGAAGCAGAAGATGAACTAATTAAGCTTTACAAAGAGAAATCCAGTTTAAACTTCAGACCGGTTCTCGTTTTGAAACATTTTGTTCGCATTACTTGTTTTACAGCTCATTTGGAAAACTCTTTCGAAAAAACAAAACAAACAGGAAGCAGATATATATATTTTTTAGAGAAAGTGTAAAAAACTAAAGTTAAAAATTGTGTTAGCTTTAGTCCCTTCACATCTTAGCCATAACTTAACAAAAACACCATGTCAAAGTTGAAGCTGGCCTTTCAACAAACAA
>JAGKQL010001825.1:0-14306 GCA_018398635.1 Cyprinodon brontotheroides | reverse complement strand
TATATATATATATATATATAAGCAATGCTATTCTAATTATTTTCATACCATATTTAAAATCTAATAGGTACTGTAACACGCTGCTCCATTTTGTAGCATCTTGTCTTTGAAGAATGAAACATGTTCAACACCAGATTCGTGAAATGAGTATTTAAGAATGAAATCATTCAAAAATTGCACTGAAAAACTGGAGGAGCACTGATGTTTTTGATGAAATGCACTAATTTGTGATTTGGCATGATATCTAATGCTCCAATTCATTTTTAATTAGCTTTCTAAATGAGGTAATTAATCAACACAAAAAGCTGAAGCTGAAGAGTCACATCTTGAACTCTTTAACTCCACAGAAATTAGTGAAGGGTGCTCTGAGAAAAAAAAAGTGGAATTTGCGCAGTTGGACTGCTCATCTCTCTAGAGGTTTTAGAGGCTGATCTGTAGACGACAGAACTGTCAGCGAGGGATCTGAGTCATAACAAAGCACGCTTGGACACATGAGGAACAAAGAGACAGATAGTCTAAAAAGAGCCCGGCTGGGATTACACGAACACACAGGACATGCTGCGAGAAATACTCCAACACATTTCCAAATTTGTTTCATCTGATGCAGTTTTTCTCCCTCCATGTCTATCTTGTCCAACTTGAACAACTTCCCCGTTCCTCCCGCTCACATCCGACCAGCAGTGATTACTGCATCTCTTTCAGGCATCATCAGGGGGATGATGACAGCTCTCATTTTACACCCTTCAGCCGAGAAGCCTCATCTGCATTTTAATACTCTGAGGATGATTTATTGTCAGATCATGTGACATAATAAACTCCACAGCAGGATTTTATGCAGAACACTGATAACCGTCTCTCTTAAGAATGTGCGAGGAAATAAGTAATGTGATTACAAGGCAATTAGACAGTGATCTGCGAGCCGGAGAGGCAGCACTCGCCTGGAGTGGAAGATTAAATGTGCATTGGTGTGAACCGCACTTGTGTATGCCAGTTGGATGTGTGAGTTTGGCTGCTTTCCACCTGGAAGTCCATGAGATTATAGCTGCCTGAGCATGTCTGCAGCCCCCTTCCGCCCCACACACACACACGGAGAGTTGATGGGAACATTCCTTCCTATAAGGCTGATGAGTTGAACTTCTCAACCCACAAATGGAAACACAAACCTGCACTCAGACGGGGTTTGGGGGTGAGGAGGTCACAGAGGGGGACAAGCAGCTCTGCTAAAATAGGTAAGAGAGGAGGTCGCGCTAATGACCCCCTGAGATTGGTGATTATTCCTAACAGCTCAGAGGGAAACAAGTCAGAACAAGCTTTCTGTTCATCTTACAGTTTCGGTTTGCTGCACTCCAACAAGCAGGAAATTAAAGAAAGGGGAGGCTTTCTGAAAGAAGTCGTGCCCTAATTTTAAAGGCACACTAACATTTTCAGACAAGTATGTGTTCCATAACGTTTTGGATGATTAAATGAGTAATTTCAGGTTTGAACAAAGGTGATACTCGACGTACCTGGTGGTCTGTGGGGAAATAAATACCGCGCTTGCAGTTGCAGAAGCACCGACCTCCACTGCTAATTCCACAGGAACGAGAGGTCACAGAGTCAGTCGATAATCTTGCTTTACGGCGAGAACTGCTACACTTCCCCAGTTAAAAGCATGCTCGCTAGCTAGCAGAGTGCCGATCTTTGTGCAGTTATCATGGCAGAACCAGCGTCAAAACACTGAAAGCCCATGTCGGAGCAGGCAAGAAATAGGAAAAAGGGCTCCTGACAGAGAGAGGAGTCGTACACGGGTGAACATTGGGCAAGCTTTTTCCTAATGGCGAGAGCTAAAATAAAAAGACCTCGCGTCGCTTATCTGCTGATGCGACAGTAAGTAACATTGGAATGGTTTCTCTCTCTCTGTGTGCATGTTCATACTTTCACTGTGTTAGTCATTTGTTGCGTGCTCACGTGTCTGCTAAGCTCAAAACAACCGGCGCCTCTGGCTTGACGGAGAAACCAGGAGAACAGCTGTGCATGTTTACGACAGTGCACTTTTACTGCCTCTGGGGAGCGCTCGCTGGAAAATCAACATAGCATAATATACCTTTAACTTCCTGAAGTTGGTCAGGTCAGAATCGATTTGTGATGTTCAATTCAATTCAATTCAGCTTATTTATCATCTCAAGGCACTTTACAGTTAACAAGATCATACAGTCAAATTGATTTCTATCTAAGGAAAACCAATTGATTGCATCGACTCATTGACCTCGAAGGCAATCCCTCATACCAAGCTTACTTGTAGCGATAGTGGAAAGGAAAAACTCCTTTGAACAGGAAGAAACCTCCAGCAGAACTACACTCAGTATGTGAGCGGCCATCAGCTGAGGCTGACTGGGGTTCAAGGAAACAGAAGCAGACGTAGAAAAGAATCAGAGATACAAAAGGCAACTGTAACACACAGGAAACACACAGACAGGCAGACGAGCTCCCAACCAGCTCCCATGTCAGTGGATGAAAAGAGCACATCCAGCCAGTATCAGCAGAGAAGCAGGACTACACTGAAATCATTTTCTCAGACACTCCTTTAAAATCCTTTATCTACTTTTATTTATAATGAACATTCACATCAATGCAATCCACCAAATAAGCCTCTTTGACTCATAAATACTCATAAAACACGATCATTGATAATTATTCGTAAATTAACAGCTTTAGCTGTTAGCGCTGGACAGTAATGATCTAATAAGAGGGGATGGATTATAGCAAGAGGAAGAAAAATTAACCTGCAGCCTAGAAACCTTTGAAGGGCAGCGTACAGGAGGTTTATGTCCTCACTCATCTCAGCTCATTGGATGAACACATTTCTGCTCCATTCATTCATTTTATGGAAGGAAGAAGCTTGCAAGGAGTCCAGATCTTCTCCGGCTGTTGGAGCTCCTCACTGGAGATGTCCAAGACCTTTGCTCTAATGATCTTTAAACTCAGATTTTCCTCATCTCAATAGTCAAAAAAAAAAAACCTACATTACATTAGTTTATCTCACACTCCTTCCCAACATCGCTTATCATCACCGCAACTAGGTACCTGAACTCCTCCTCAGAGGTCGACCAACCAGGAGAGAGCAGTCCGACCTTTACTGGTAGAGAACTAATCCTTTCTTCTTGATGTGAGGCTGTTAGCCGCTCCAGCGCCGCTAAAGGTCATAGCTTGAAGATGCCAACAGAATCACATCATCATTGTAGTAAAGCTAAGAGCAGTTTGTGTGATCATGGTGGCTCTTTCTTTGTAAACAAGGACTAAAAGCCTTTAAAAGCGACCCAGTAACCCCCTGCCCTTCTCTCCTTCAACAATCTGTTTCCAGCTTTAGAAGGTTGGAAATTCCCTCTCACAGGAGAAACAATGGAAAGGAAAACAATAAAAAATAATTGTTGGTGCTCATCGTTAAAAGGAATATAGAAATAAACAAAATACAATGTCTGCAGCTCCATCTTTGTTCTTTCCTTTCTTCCTTGTTTCCTTACTTCCTGAATAAAAATGGGGTCAAGAAACCACAAGAAATGCAAAGTAGAGATGAGCTGAAATATAATGAAGAGATTAAGCGACAGAATGTGAGGAAGAGCAGCAGACGAAGAGCTGAATATCTGCAGTCTGCTGGATTCCAGAGTCTCCTGCAAACAGGTGGTGGTCTGGTTTGGTTCCTAGAAACACGTGACCTTCTCCATCATTTATTCTCATCCTCTTTGTAATTTAGTTTATTTTTGTGGTGGTTCTGAAGGTGGCCCAGACACAGCTCTAAGAGCAGGAGAAGAACCAAGGATTGGAAGAGTTTTGTTCTCTCTACAGGGGTTGACATCTATTTCAAACCTCACAGAGACTTTCTAAGCAAAGCAGACATTTCTGCTCTGTTTAGTCCACCCATTACTTGACATTTATCTCCTGAAAAGACCTATCAACATGTTGTGACCTGGTTGAATCCAGATTCGTGGGGGTCTGGCATCAGGTCTTCATCTAACCTCATCTTAAAAAGCGGAGTAAAATCGCTGGCTGGATGAATGAATGTATGCGGGCAGATACAGTTCATTCTTTAACAATCTGGACACTAAGGTTTCTTTGTCTCAGTAAATTCAGAGGAGCATTCTTTATTTTTAGATTAAATAAAAAGTGGATTTCTTTCAAAATAGCAAAAGAACTGCTGACATTTAACATCTGATTGACTTCATATAATAAAAATGTCCCTTATGTCAGGTGTGTTTTCCACCAGGGCTTAAAAACAGACATTATCAATCTTCTCTGGAAAAACAGCAATTTGGACGTGCTGTGCTGCAGAACTACAGGCCCACCTCAAAGCTCATCTTAAAACATAATATACAACTAAAAGATGCAAGAGAATAATTCTAAAATCAAAATACAAGGTATTAGAAAAGCAGTCTGCACATCAACATTAACTCCAGGACCAACAATGTCTCCAGTTAAAATAAACTCTGTCAGAATGTCCCAATTCTGCCAAGCAAAGGGCAAACATTTAGAAAAAATTGTTCAGCAGCTAAGCTCCTCTTCCTGCTGTCTTGATGTTCAGTAAAATTATCGAAAAAGTTGTACTTCAACAGTTAAATGGCTTTTTAACAATGGCCAGCTACTTTGGGTTTCCGTGCCAAACACAGTACAAATCAAGGGTCAGTGTGAGCGGCCATCTGCCGAGGCCGACTAGGGTTCAAGGAGACAGAAACAGAAAGAGGCAGAGAGCAGAAACAGTAAGTCACAGTCAGAGAAACCGGACTACACTAACAAACAGGCCAAGCTCCAATGTCTATAAAAAAAGTGTTTATGACAGCAGTATAGCTGATATTTCTCTCTAGGATGGAATCACAGCCAAACAGGACTAGACTAGATGAAGCTATGATGAGAAAAAGTATAGTGATGAGAAAAAGTATAGAGAACATTACATTAGAGATTTAACTAATAAATACTGCCGAATCAGAGAATAGAGATAGAATGAAGCAGAATGATGAAAAGGGGTCACTATGTCCTCCAGCAGTCTTAGCCTATAGCAGCATAACTATAGAGATAGCTCAGGATAACCTGAGCCACTCTAACTATAAGCTTTATCAAAAAAGAAAGTTTAAGCCTAGCCTTAAAAGTAGGCAAGGTGTATGCCTCATGGATTAAAACTGGTAGTTGGTTCCAGTTTCCTTAAATTTCTACTTTTAGACATTTAAGGAACCACAAGTAAACCTGCAGATTAAGAGCAAGGTGCTCTGCTAGGAACATAAGGAACAATCATATCTCTGATATAAAGTGGGAGTTTGGTTATTTAGTGTGTTGTGAATAGAGACTGACACGGGAGTGGATTTTCACTCCTGTCCCGGGCCCCACTCCCACAGAAAATGGTGTCCCGTCCCGATCCGGGGCCAGAGTAGAAATCTAAATCCTGTCCCGTCCCCACTCCTGGTGAAATTACTCCCACTCCCATTCAGAATGACTCCCGCTCCTGCACCACTCCCATTCTTGTTTTGAGCGCAGGTGAAAACTCAGAGCTGAAGTTACTATTGGTTTGCTCCTCGCCCCGCCTGCTCCCCGTAAGCGCTTAATCCTGTACCGGCCCCAATCCCGTGATCGCTACTAATACTGACTCCCATCCCACGGGAATCCCACGGGAATCCGTGACCCATGGGATTCCCTAAAAAATGTCAGTCTCTAGTTGTGAATGCATATCCTCCTTGCTGCTCACAGCAGCAGCTGTGCTAGGAATCTAACCTAACCTAAAATATTGTAATTTGCTTTAATTCAGAGATGAATCCACAGAGCTGTTAGCAAACAGCTGACCTGATAAAATCAGTTTGATTCTCAGGTTGCAGGTGAAGGAAGAGGAACCTGAGGAATATCTCAATATATCCCAATATCTCTGGCTCTCAGTCATGCAGCTCCTGCTGCTTCCACTTCCACTCTAACCCCCTTCCGCCTGTATGACACTGAATCAGCTTAGTCTTTGGAACAAAGGGCTTCACTCTTTAAGGAAACAAATTTTCTATGTTTTAATTTAGAAACATTTTTCTAGATTGGACTTATACCGCTAAAGCAAATAACTAATTCTCTCATTTGTTCCTCATTGAATGTGTTGCATTTTTCTCTACATTCTGATGTTTTCTCCTATTCCATATCTTGGTGAAGGCGTTTCCATGTATATATAAATGAGTTTTCATTGTTGATCCTTGCAGCAAACATACATATAAATACAGCAAGTAAACACAAGTAAAAGTTCTGAAAGAATCTAATTATCTTTTTTCTCTCAGCGTGACGCAGGTGAAGTGTTGAAGCCATTGAAAAACACATTTTCTTCTTCAATATCAGGGTCAGAGTGAAAAACATCACGAATGAATGACACTGACATGTAAAGCGACGTGTTTCTGTCTCCATGACATCAACATGAGCAGCAGCACAAAGCCGCTCCTCATGCTGCGGTCCTTTATTGAAGGGAATGCTCTGCTTCACTGTAGAGGAAAAGCATCTGTCTGAACTTCAGATCATCTCTACTACTCTTTATTTACTAACCTTCAACACCTTCTCTTTCTGCACGATGCAGGGAGACACTCGCTCAGGCACCTGCTGGATGATCCACCTGCAGACTGAAGCCAAACACCTGGTGGATGGCTATGTCACTATGGGCACCGGACCGGAACCAGAACACAATTACAGCCTTAATACAGTGAAGGAAAGGCAGGAAGAACATCAACCTTCAGGAAGAAAGAAAAGCTTGTTAAAATAAAAGACCAGAATTTTCCCATCAATTTCATCCAAAGCCCCTGAAAGAAAAAAGGAACTTTTTGCAGTTTGATCCAGAACTGAGCAGGAACTAGTCGTTTGATTCTGGTCATGGAAACATTGGATCACCAGGTCTCTGAAGCCCTGAGAGGTCTGCTTGGTTTAAATTGAAGGTTTTAGGGTTTAATGGACAAAATTTAATTTAATTTAACTATTGCTAAATGTAACAGCCAACTTTTCCTCAATAAATCACATTCTGCTGAGGATTTTCTTCGGCGTTCTGATGGATATTCTGATGGGTGAGTTTGGTCATAAATCCAGATCCAGTGTGATTCTCCCTAACTTTGTTCCTTATTCCTGCACCCATAAAGAAACATCGACCGATCTGATGTGTTTTGATTGTTTGGATCAGTCGGCATCAGGAAGATGTCAAGCAAATTTAACTGCCATAGCAGTCAGATCTGGAAGAAGAGAAGCTTGATTTTGTCCTTGGAAATTAACTGAGGAGCTCATCTTTAGCAGTGACTTCCAGTTGGAAGGAGCTAAAAACTTATCTAAGGATTTTAGTGTCGAAGAGGGATTTTTCTATGACTTTTCAGCACAGGGAGCAAACAGGAAACCTTTAAAGGCACTAGTCAGGTGTTAGGAACTGATGTGCAGGAGGATCTGAATGCAGGGACGGCCTTGGAGGCAGGAAATGACGAGGATGTGTCACTTTAAAGCCAAAGCTGCTGCCAGGCAGAGTGTCTGAGAACAAATGTAGTTGTAGTAAAGGAAGAATAAGTACTGTGTCCAAACAAACACCTTATGGAATTATTAAGGAATTAGTAAAACAGGCATCCCCAAACTCGGTCCTGGAGGGCAGCAGTCCCGCAGGTTTTAGAGGTTTTGCTGCTTCAGCACAGCTGATTTCCATTAAAAGCTGATTAACAGGTTTTCTACCTATCTACTGCAATCATTATAATTTGCTGTTTTAAAGCAGGGAAACCTCTAAAACTTGCAGGACAGCGGCCCTCCAGGATCGAGTTTGGGGATGCCTGCAGTAAAAGATCCCTATGAATATGAAACCTTGATCCAACCTGCTTGGCCAAACTGCTCCTAGCAGCAGGAGGAGCTCCTTCTCAGTAAATCCTTCAATGAAGGAAGAGCAGACATGGGAGGTGCAGCGCATGCTAAAAGCATCAATTTATCTGCTGATCTAAAGGAGGTGTGTGGCCGTGCAACACACGGGAGATTAAAGCCGCTGCTCAGACCAGGGAAACGCGTCATGTGAACAGAGGAGGCAATTCATGATGGATTTATTAAAAATCACTCGATCAGCAGATTTCTGGAGGTCTGTGTTAAAACACTGTTAGAGAAGAAGGCGCCATTTTGATAGGAAATAGATTTCTATAGAAAATATTCATCCATCCATCATCCTTCCACCATTTATTTATTCATCCATGATCCATCCATTTATCCATCTATCCATCATCCATCCATTCATCATCCATCCATTCTTCCATCATCATCCATCCATCATCCTTCAATAATCCATTAATCTATCATCCACCCATCAATCTATCATTCATCTATATATATATCTATCCATCTGTCCAATAATCCATCTGTCCATCCACTGGTCATCCATCCATCAACCAATCCACTCCAATCATCCATCCATCCATCCATCCATCCATCCATCCATCCATCCATCTATTCATCCATCCATCATCCTTCCACCATCCATTTATCCATCATCCATCTATCCATCATCCATTCTTTCATCATCCATCTATTCATCCATTCATCATCCATCATTTATCCATCCATCCATCATCCTTCAATATTCCATTCATCTATCATCCATCCATCAATCTATCCGTTCATCTATATATCTATCCATCTGTCCATCAATCCATCTGTGCATCCATCATCATCCATCCATCAACCATCCATCTAATCATCCATCCATCCATCCATCCTGAGGAGGGCAGCAATGCACCAAAAGGTGCCCGGTCTGCATAAAAAGATGTCTGACACTGTTAACCTAGCTGCTGTTTACTGCCCACCAAAACAAAAGAGAATAAATAAAAAGAAAAAAGAAAAAGAAAGAAATAAGGTTTGCAGTTGCAGCAGATTCAGCGTCATGTCTGCTAGAAAGTTTGTTGGCCTCGGGCAAGAAGGCAGGAAGGATCCATCACCCTCACCTTCTGGCTCACCCTATGATGGGGAAGAAGTCAGGAGGAGAACAAACGGTTTCCTCCTGGGAACTCCTTTATACCTAAACTCTGTCAATACACCATTATACAGTAGCTGTACGTTAGAAACACCTTCAGCGGTCAACAGGAACACGTCAGATACACTGATATATGTTAGAGATACGTTCTGGATAAGTTACGCAGAAGTTATCCACAAGTTACTCATAGGCTTTGGATAAGCTAGACACCAAGCTAGACTTATGACTAACTTAACGTTAACTTATGTCAACAATCAAATAACTTACCTGTAACTTATGGCCCACGAATGGCATATGCTGGCATACGTCAAGAAATATTTAGCATGCTGAAAATTTCTCAACATACTGGCTGTATGTTGAGTTTGCAGGTATGTTCCAGCGTGCTTCACCGTACTTCAGCATGCTCATAGCTTATACAAAACGTACCCTTAACCAACATATGCAAACGTTTTTATCAGATTTTTCATATCTCAGGTATACGCTGTCTAAATCTTCAAGGTGTGACAGGGCCTCTACACTTCCAGGTGTAATGGCTACAAATAAATCAAACAATATCCAAGGCAGCTAGGTTTTTTCAAGACACACAAAAAAGACAGTTCCCTCTCTGAGTGTCGCTGTTGCTGCCTGCAAACGTTTCTGATAAGCTGTTTTTATCAGCCTGCTGCTTCTGATGGCTTCAGGTCTCTGCATCCCGACCCCGACAAAGCAGAGAGATGCAATCTGAAGGAAGGGGCTCCACTGGGATAATGTGAAATCTGAAGGTCTTTTAGACCCACTGGAGCTTGGTCTTATTGCTTTTTCTATATAAAGGGAGGATTTCGCCCTTTTAAAAAGCCTGTCATTATCAAGATACAGTCCCTGAACACTGAGTGTATGTCAGCACTAACATATCTGGGGGGGTTGATGCTCAGCTTAACCAACGTCTTCTAAAAACACAAATAAGTGTAATAATTACTGAATGATGTGACAGTTTATGAGGAAAAAAGGAGGACTTGTGCTGAAATCATTGTATTCATCATGTCCCAGATGAAGACTACAGAAGCTAGAACATCTGGGATTGTCCTCCTTAATTTCCTGCAGAAGCCTCTTCCTATTTGCAAACCTGGCGTCAGACACTGAATGCATGGCTTATATTGGCCGGAGGTGTTTTAATCATCACACCATCTGTTATATTTACAGTCTGAAGATCTCATTAAACTACTGCCCAGTTGTGTTTACCTTCAGACGCACTGAGGAACCCATTTCCTTCTTCTCATTAGCCTTTAGCCTTGTGGCTGAAACTTCATCCCAGGATGACCCTTTAAGGTTTCTCTTCCTGTCTGACAACCTGAACAGGTTAAATAATTCATCACATTCAGCGCAGGCAGAACACTGTGCTTTTTTCCCTAAACATTTAAGGTTTACATCTTGTTTTTATGAACATAATCAGTCAGAACATCAAAACCATAACATTTTACTTTTAGGTGTTTGAATTTAGAATAATAAAAATACTCAGAAATTAAAACAGTAACCTTTCCTGCTCCTTTGGCAGTAGGAAGATTCAATAATCAGAAGCTGAGGAAGTATGTTGAAGCAGCCAGTTAGTAACTGCAACAGCAAACAAAACCACTGAGACTGGGTGGAGGAAATTGTTTTGGGTCACAAACAGCAGGGCTGAAAAGAGCAAAAAAGTTACTGGACTAGGTGGGCTGGTCAATACCAGATAATTAGGCAGACCAGGAACGCTGGACATATGCTAGCCCAAGGCTTTCAATAGTCTGGTCCTGTCTGTCTGGTGGAGTCCAGAAAATGGAGCAGATTGGACAGGGGGAATGTAAGAGCATGCTGAGAGAAAGCCCACAATCATAACAGAACAGCCTCTAAAATTGATTACAGTCAACGCTTTGATAAGGCCATTCCAAAACCTTTCTCTTATAACTTAAGGGTTCACAGACTGTGTCTCTTATAGGTCATTGTTGTTCTGCTGAACCCAAGTCAGGCCGAATGTTAGCTCCAATTATCATAAAACAAATCTAATTTACATCTTATAATTTCTGTCTATTGAATGTGTGCTATTCTAATATAGAATATGTTTAATGGCACGAATAAAAATAAATAAAAGCTTTGATAATTACATTATACAGCAGATGCATAAGGCCACAGACTGGTGGCTGAGTTTTCTGCTTCATTATTTTCTTCCAGAATTGCAGAAGGTCGTCTAACTTTCCCAGATCATGACTCTGTCACCACCATGCTTAGCTGTTAGTGGAATTTGTCATGTTAGGTTTCAGGTTCCTAACCCAAACGCAGAACACTCAAGAGACTGGGAAAAATTTCAAAGGTTTATTAAAGAATTTGTACAATGAACAGGTCAGGGGGTTATCAGATCCAGGACTGGTCACGACTGGGTTCACTGCTCTGGAGTTTGAGCTGAGCGGCAGAGGGGGGGAACCAGGAGGGTCCAGAGGCTGTCGGCAGGCTGAGGGCTTGGCGGAGGCAGAGCTTGGTTTGAGTGCTTGCAGATCACAGGTTTGAGTTTCCCTTTCAGATTCTTCAGAGAGCGGGCAGGCAGGTCTTTGACAGGTTTGATTCTCCAGGGTTCTTCAGAGATCAGACAGACAGATTTCCAACAGAGAAACTCTTCAGGGTTTCTGGTTTCAGACAGGTTCAACCTGGGAAGCAGAGAGGACAAAACAGATCAGGTTCAGGTTTTCAGGGAGTCAAAGATTCAGACAGGCAGGTTTTGCCTCAGGCTTGCTAACCATGTAACTGGTAAACACTCTAAAAATCGGGTGATGTCCTCTGCCTCCTTATATACTGGTCTCCTGATGAGCAAACGAGCAACAGGTGGTGCAATCAGCCCCAGCTCCAGGAGACCCAAAACGCTCTCAGGAGGAATCCTTGGCGCCCTCTGGTGGGCAAAAGTGGACAGACCTCCAGATCCCAACAGAATTTAGTTTCCCTTTTTAAGCCAGATGTAATAGGATATTTTCCTTCCATCAGTCCACAGAATATTTCCCCAACAACTGGAGATGTTGTTGGGGAAATGATGGACTTTCAGAATAATTATTTAGGTTAGCCGTTCTCAGAGGGGTCACCTTGTTTTTGTGTTTTCTCTGTGAGCGGGTGATGACTCTGCTGATGTTGACTAGTTTTAAAGCTTTGCTGCCTTATCCAGGCTGATAAATATCGGTGAGCTGGTTTTTCATCCACTCCTGGACCTCTTCAAACTATTGCATGATGTGCTGCACGTGGAGTTCTTTTATCCTACTTCCTGCTGCAAGGCAGGTTCTATTTAGGCACTGTCTTGATTCCACAGATCTACAGAAAACAGGGCTGAGTGTAGCTCAGAGTTTGCCTTTAAGGTGAAGGAACCAGATTTTCCCTTCTGCTTTCAGAACACATCCAACAGACAGACTATGATCCCAGTGTGACACTCAGCAGAGCCAGGAGACCCCAAACCAGTCATCATTTTCAATACCTGGGACTGAAGAGCCCAACATATTGCTTTCATTCCATACTTCTAGGTATGTTTGTTGGTTATTTGATCTATTTGCAGAGTAAAACAGAAGGTTTGATTTTGTGACTCTTCTGGCCTCAGTATGCATTTAGCGGCACGGAGAGAGGCCAGATTATTTAAATAGAAGCTGAATGCAATCACCCACACATGGCAACTGCAGCGGAACGTAGATGAAGGTTTCTGACAGGTGCTGCTGCTCTCTGAGAAATTGGATTTGGTTCAAGAGGTGATTCAATCTGACTGAGAGCTGACAAGAGAGACAATCTAAACAATTTAATTCATCAGGAGGTTTTTTTATCCTCCCCAGAATAAAGGAGATGTTGTGGTCTGTAACAGAAGAGTGTTTTTCTGTTTAAAAATAGGTCAGAAAGAGAACAGGCTTGTGTCTGATGACGGACAATCTGCTCGGCATTCAGGCGCTGCTGCATATGGAACCAGAATCAGTGTCTGATCCTCTGGTGTCGTGTACATTTATTCACTCTTTTCTAATTATTGATTCATGACTCATGGATAAATATGTTTACCTGCTGTCGCCTGAATGTCATGAACATGCAGACGTTTCCTGCAGCCAGATGGTTGCTTTAGTGCTTCGGTTTCATGGTGAGAAAAATGCTGGAAAACTAGACAAACATACAGCAATCTCCAATCAGCAGGAGATTTTTTCTGGGACATAAATACCAGATTAAAATAAGGTAGGAAGGGAACATTTGACCTCTGCAGTATTTCACACCAACCTCGAGTCAATAGGAACCCAGAACCACTGAGATGTTTAGTACCATCTATGTCAACCAGCGATTCAGAGCATTTCTATGATCTACAACTAAAGAATAAAAATATCATCAAGTATTAAACCTTTACTTTGATTCGTCACTCAGGGAGGTAAATATGCTCAGTCTTTATTTCTATTCTTAAGAATATGATGGTAAGATCAATAAAATCTGAAATGTCAGCTTGCTGTGATGCACGTCTTTTTATGTACATGGAATACTTGGTTTAGGTAGAAAATTCATTATCTGAGTTAACAATGACAAAGAGAAAGAATATTTCACGCTATGTGTATCTAATATAGATTTCTAAAATAAGAGACAACAAACATTTAACGTTGTCATGGTTTCCAATAAGCAGAACAAACTCTGATTAAATGTAGTCAATTTATATCCATAAAACCCACTGTTACTAACAAGCCTACTTTCCATGCAGATATGGAAGTATTGAGGAAGATAAAGCCTCAGTCTGAAGCTCCATCATTCTTACTCCACTTCCTGTCGTCCCCTTTTGATTTTTGCCTGTAGCAAGTTGGTGATCATGGGGCTCGTAAGTGTCAATAAAGTTTTTATCCTGTTTCAGTTCTGTGAAACACACAAACTTTGATGAAAAATCTCCTCTGTCAACAATGGGTGGTTAGGTTGCTTAAGGACCCAGATGCAGAGCTGAGTGAAGCAGAGATTAGTTCTGACAGGTTTAATTGAAGAACAAAGGAAACAGAGGTACAAATCCAGAAATCTAACTAAAATGTTTAACAAACCAAAAACCATGGAACATCCGGGGAATAAAACGAGCCTGAGAAGCCCAGGAAACGAACTGAACATAGACAAATACAGCAATGAGAAAGGAACCAGCACTGAGTGACTGCAGAGGTAAGAGTATTTAGAGAACAAGAACAAAAGAGATAGACTAATAAGGCAGACAAGGGCATAGGGGTGTGAGTGGAACTGGCAAGAGGGCCAAGGTGAAAGAAAACAAGCACAAGGGGCAACTTGAGTAACTAAAAGACTTTCCAAAGCTCTCATTGAAAAATAAAAAACCAAAACAACTGATAACAGAAACTGAAAACTCTGAGTCATAACAAAT
>JAGKQL010001824.1:34582-48899 GCA_018398635.1 Cyprinodon brontotheroides | reverse complement strand
ATTTGTTATGACTCAGAGTTTTCAGTTTTCTGTTATCAGTTGTTTTGGTTTTATTTTTTTTCAAATGATATTCAAGCATTCTTTAGTTACTCTCTGTTGCCCCCTTATTGTTGTTTTCTTTCACCTTGGAGTCCCTCTTGCCAGTTCCACTCCACACCTGCTCACTTATTCAGCTCATTAGTACATCCTTTGTTCTGTTCTCCTTAAATATTGGTTCTCTGCAGTCACTCAGTTTGCTGGGGTTCCTTCTCATTGCTGTATTTGTCTGCTCAGCTCGTCTCTCCTTGGCTCCTCAGGCTTGTTTTTTCCCCTGATGTCTACATGGTTCTTGGTTTGTTAAACATTTTAGTTAGATTTCTGGATTTGTACCTCTGTTTCCTTTGTTTCTTCAATTAAACCTGTCAGAACTAATCTCTGCTTCACTCAAGCTCACTTGCATCTGGGTCCTTAAAAGCCTCCTACCGACAGATAGTTGACAGAGGAGATTTTTCATCAAAGTTTGTGTGTTTCACAGAACTGAAACAGGATAAAAACTTTATTGACACTTACGAGCCCCATGATCACCAACTTGCTACAGGCAAAAATCAAAAGGGGACGACAGGAAGTGGAGTAAGAATGATGGAGCTTCAGACTGAGGCTTTATCTTCCTCAATACTTCCATATCTGCATGGAAAGTAGGCTTGTTAGTAACAGTGGGTTTTATGGATATAAATTGACTACATTTAATCAGAGTTTGTTCTGCTTATTGGAAACCATGACAACGTTAAATGTTTGTTGTCTCTTATTTTAGAAATCTATATTAGATACACATAGCGTGAAATATTCTTTCTCTTTGTCATTGTTAACTCAGATAATGAATTTTCTACCTAAACCAAGTATTCCATGTACATAAAAAGACGTGCATCACAGCAAGCTGACATTTCAGATTTTATTGATCTTACCATCATATTCTTAAGAATAGAAATAAAGACTGAGCATATTTACCTCCCTGAGTGACGAATCAAAGTAAAGGTTTAATACTTGATGATATTTTTATTCTTTAGTTGTAGATCATAGAAATGCTCTGAATCGCTGGTTGACATAGATGGTACTAAACATCTCAGTGGTTCTGGGTTCCTATTGACTCGAGGTTGGTGTGAAATACTGCAGAGGTCAAATGTTCCCTTCCTACCTTATTTTAATCTGGTATTTATGTCCCAGAAAAAATCTCCTGCTGATTGGAGATTGCTGTATGTTTGTCTAGTTTTCCAGCATTTTTCTCACCATGAAACCGAAGCACTAAAGCAACCATCTGGCTGCAGGAAACGTCTGCATGTTCATGACATTCAGGCGACAGCAGGTAAACATATTTATCCATGAGTCATGAATCAATAATTAGAAAAGAGTGAATAAATGTACACGACACCAGAGGATCAGACACTGATTCTGGTTCCATATGCAGCAGCGCCTGAATGCCGAGCAGATTGTCCGTCATCAGACACAAGCCTGTTCTCTTTCTGACCTATTTTTAAACAGAAAAACACTCTTCTGTTACAGACCACAACATCTCCTTTATTCTGGGGAGGATAAAAAAACCTCCTGATGAATTAAATTGTTTAGATTGTCTCTCTTGTCAGCTCTCAGTCAGATTGAATCACCTCTTGAACCAAATCCAATTTCTCAGAGAGCAGCAGCACCTGTCAGAAACCTTCATCTACGTTCCGCTGCAGTTGCCATGTGTGGGTGATTGCATTCAGCTTCTATTTAAATAATCTGGCCTCTCTCCGTGCCGCTAAATGCATACTGAGGCCAGAAGAGTCACAAAATCAAACCTTCTGTTTTACTCTGCAAATAGATCAAATAACCAACAAACATACCTAGAAGTATGGAATGAAAGCAATATGTTGGGCTCTTCAGTCCCAGGTATTGAAAATGATGACTGGTTTGGGGTCTCCTGGCTCTGCTGAGTGTCACACTGGGATCATAGTCTGTCTGTTGGATGTGTTCTGAAAGCAGAAGGGAAAATCTGGTTCCTTCACCTTAAAGGCAAACTCTGAGCTACACTCAGCCCTGTTTTCTGTAGATCTGTGGAATCAAGACAGTGCCTAAATAGAACCTGCCTTGCAGCAGGAAGTAGGATAAAAGAACTCCACGTGCAGCACATCATGCAATAGTTTGAAGAGGTCCAGGAGTGGATGAAAAACCAGCTCACCGATATTTATCAGCCTGGATAAGGCAGCAAAGCTTTAAAACTAGTCAACATCAGCAGAGTCATCACCCGCTCACAGAGAAAACACAAAAACAAGGTGACCCCTCTGAGAACGGCTAACCTAAATAATTATTCTGAAAGTCCATCATTTCCCCAACAACATCTCCAGTTGTTGGGGAAATATTCTGTGGACTGATGGAAGGAAAATATCCTATTACATCTGGCTTAAAAAGGGAAACTAAATTCTGTTGGGATCTGGAGGTCTGTCCACTTTTGCCCACCAGAGGGCGCCAAGGATCCCTTCCTGAGGGCGTTCTGGGTCTCCTGGAGCTGGAGCTGATTTCACCACCTGTTGCTCGTTTGCTCATCAGGAGACCGGTATATAAGGAGGCAGAAGGACATCACTCCAGTGACAGCCAGAGTGTTGCCAGTTATGACCAGCCTGCCTGCCCCCTGAGCCAACCAACCTGTCTGAGTCTCTGACTCCCCTGAAAACCTGAACCTGATCTGTTTTGTCTTCTCTGCTTCCCAGGTTGAACCTGTCTGATCCAGAAACCCTGAAGAGTTTCTCTGTTGGAAATCTGTCTGTCTGATCTCTGAAGGACCCCGGGGAATCAAACCTGTCAAAGACCTGCCTGCCCGCTCTCTGAAGAATCTGGAAGGGAAACTCAAACCTGTGATCTGCAAGCACTCAAACCAAGCTCTGCCTCCGCCAAGCCCTCAGCCTGCCGACAGCCTCTGGACCCTCCTGGTTCCCCCCCTCTGCCGCTCAGCTCAAACTCCAGAGCAGTGAACCCAGTCGTGACCAGTCCTGGATCTGATAACCCCCTGACCTGTTCATTGTACAAATTCTTTAATAAACCTTTGAAATTTTTCCCAGTCTCTTGAGTGTTCTGCGTTTGGGTTAGGAACCTGAAACCTAACATGACAAATTCCACTAACAGCTAAGCATGGTGGTGACAGAGTCATGATCTGGGAAAGTTAGACGACCTTCTGCAATTCTGGAAGAAAATAATGAAGCAGAAAACTCAGCCACCAGTCTGTGGCCTTATGCATCTGCTGTATAATGTAATTATCAAAGCTTTTATTTATTTTTATTCGTGCCATTAAACATATTCTATATTAGAATAGCACACATTCAATAGACAGAAATTATAAGATGTAAATTAGATTTGTTTTATGATAATTGGAGCTAACATTCGGCCTGACTTGGGTTCAGCAGAACAACAATGACCTATAAGAGACACAGTCTGTGAACCCTTAAGTTATAAGAGAAAGGTTTTGGAATGGCCTTATCAAAGCGTTGACTGTAATCAATTTTAGAGGCTGTTCTGTTATGATTGTGGGCTTTCTCTCAGCATGCTCTTACATTCCCCCTGTCCAATCTGCTCCATTTTCTGGACTCCACCAGACAGACAGGACCAGACTATTGAAAGCCTTGGGCTAGCATATGTCCAGCGTTCCTGGTCTGCCTAATTATCTGGTATTGACCAGCCCACCTAGTCCAGTAACTTTTTTGCTCTTTTCAGCCCTGCTGTTTGTGACCCAAAACAATTTCCTCCACCCAGTCTCAGTGGTTTTGTTTGCTGTTGCAGTTACTAACTGGCTGCTTCAACATACTTCCTCAGCTTCTGATTATTGAATCTTCCTACTGCCAAAGGAGCAGGAAAGGTTACTGTTTTAATTTCTGAGTATTTTTATTATTCTAAATTCAAACACCTAAAAGTAAAATGTTATGGTTTTGATGTTCTGACTGATTATGTTCATAAAAACAAGATGTAAACCTTAAATGTTTAGGGAAAAAAGCACAGTGTTCTGCCTGCGCTGAATGTGATGAATTATTTAACCTGTTCAGGTTGTCAGACAGGAAGAGAAACCTTAAAGGGTCATCCTGGGATGAAGTTTCAGCCACAAGGCTAAAGGCTAATGAGAAGAAGGAAATGGGTTCCTCAGTGCGTCTGAAGGTAAACACAACTGGGCAGTAGTTTAATGAGATCTTCAGACTGTAAATATAACAGATGGTGTGATGATTAAAACACCTCCGGCCAATATAAGCCATGCATTCAGTGTCTGACGCCAGGTTTGCAAATAGGAAGAGGCTTCTGCAGGAAATTAAGGAGGACAATCCCAGATGTTCTAGCTTCTGTAGTCTTCATCTGGGACATGATGAATACAATGATTTCAGCACAAGTCCTCCTTTTTTCCTCATAAACTGTCACATCATTCAGTAATTATTACACTTATTTGTGTTTTTAGAAGACGTTGGTTAAGCTGAGCATCAACCCCCCCAGATATGTTAGTGCTGACATACACTCAGTGTTCAGGGACTGTATCTTGATAATGACAGGCTTTTTAAAAGGGCGAAATCCTCCCTTTATATAGAAAAAGCAATAAGACCAAGCTCCAGTGGGTCTAAAAGACCTTCAGATTTCACATTATCCCAGTGGAGCCCCTTCCTTCAGATTGCATCTCTCTGCTTTGTCGGGGTCGGGATGCAGAGACCTGAAGCCATCAGAAGCAGCAGGCTGATAAAAACAGCTTATCAGAAACGTTTGCAGGCAGCAACAGCGACACTCAGAGAGGGAACTGTCTTTTTTGTGTGTCTTGAAAAAACCTAGCTGCCTTGGATATTGTTTGATTTATTTGTAGCCATTACACCTGGAAGTGTAGAGGCCCTGTCACACCTTGAAGATTTAGACAGCGTATACCTGAGATATGAAAAATCTGATAAAAACGTTTGCATATGTTGGTTAAGGGTACGTTTTGTATAAGCTATGAGCATGCTGAAGTACGGTGAAGCACGCTGGAACATACCTGCAAACTCAACATACAGCCAGTATGTTGAGAAATTTTCAGCATGCTAAATATTTCTTGACGTATGCCAGCATATGCCATTCGTGGGCCATAAGTTACAGGTAAGTTATTTGATTGTTGACATAAGTTAACGTTAAGTTAGTCATAAGTCTAGCTTGGTGTCTAGCTTATCCAAAGCCTATGAGTAACTTGTGGATAACTTCTGCGTAACTTATCCAGAACGTATCTCTAACATATATCAGTGTATCTGACGTGTTCCTGTTGACCGCTGAAGGTGTTTCTAACGTACAGCTACTGTATAATGGTGTATTGACAGAGTTTAGGTATAAAGGAGTTCCCAGGAGGAAACCGTTTGTTCTCCTCCTGACTTCTTCCCCATCATAGGGTGAGCCAGAAGGTGAGGGTGATGGATCCTTCCTGCCTTCTTGCCCGAGGCCAACAAACTTTCTAGCAGACATGACGCTGAATCTGCTGCAACTGCAAACCTTATTTCTTTCTTTTTCTTTTTTCTTTTTATTTATTCTCTTTTGTTTTGGTGGGCAGTAAACAGCAGCTAGGTTAACAGTGTCAGACATCTTTTTATGCAGACCGGGCACCTTTTGGTGCATTGCTGCCCTCCTCAGGATGGATGGATGGATGGATGATTAGATGGATGGTTGATGGATGGATGATGATGGATGCACAGATGGATAGATGGACAGATGGATAGATATATAGATGAACGGATAGATTGATGGATGGATGATAGATGAATGGAATATTGAAGGATGATGGATGGATGGATAAATGATGGATGATGAATGGATGAATAGATGGATGATGAAAGAATGGATGATGGATAGATGGATGATGGATAAATGGATGGTGGAAGGATGATGGATGGATGAATAGATGGATGGATGGATGGATGGATGGATGGATGGATGGATGGATGATTAGATGGATGGTTGATGGATGGATGATGATGGATGCACAGATGGATTGATGGACAGATGGATAGATATATAGATGAATGATAGATTGATGGGTGGATGATAGATTAATGGATTATTGAAGGATGATGGATGGATGATGATGGAAGAATGGATGGATGATGAATGGATGGATGATGGATAGATGGATAAATGGATGGATCATGGATGAATAAATAAATGGTGGAAGGATGATGGATGGATGAATATTTTCTATAGAAATCTATTTCCTATCAAAATGGCGCCTTCTTCTCTAACAGTGTTTTAACACAGACCTCCAGAAATCTGCTGATCGAGTGATTTTTAATAAATCCATCATGAATTGCCTCCTCTGTTCACATGACGCGTTTCCCTGGTCTGAGCAGCGGCTTTAATCTCCCGTGTGTTGCACGGCCACACACCTCCTTTAGATCAGCAGATAAATTGATGCTTTTAGCATGCGCTGCACCTCCCATGTCTGCTCTTCCTTCATTGAAGGATTTACTGAGAAGGAGCTCCTCCTGCTGCTAGGAGCAGTTTGGCCAAGCAGGTTGGATCAAGGTTTCATATTCATAGGGATCTTTTACTGCAGGCATCCCCAAACTCGATCCTGGAGGGCCGCTGTCCTGCAAGTTTTAGAGGTTTCCCTGCTTTAAAACAGCAAATTATAATGATTGCAGTAGAGCAAAAGCCTGTTAATCAGCTTTCAATTAAAATCAGCTGTGCTGGAGCAAGGAAACCTCTAAAACCTGCAGGACTGCGGCCCTCGAGGACCGAGTTTGGGGATGCCTGTTTTACTAATTCATATTAATAAAATAAGGTGTTTGTTTGGACACAGTACTTATTCTTCCTTTACTACAACTACATTTGTTCTCAGACACTCTGCCTGGCAGCAGCTTTGGCTTTAAAGTGACACATCCTCGTCATTTCCTGCCTCCAAGGCCGTCCCTGCATTCAGATCCTCCTGCACATCAGTTCCTAACACCTGACTAGTGCCTTTAAAGGTTTCCTGTTTGCTCCCTGTGCTGAAAAGTCATAGAAAAATCCCTCTTCGACACTAAAATCCTTAGATAAGTTTTTAGCTCCTTCCAACTGGAAGTCACTGCTAAAGATGAGCTCCTCAGTTAATTTCCAAGGACAAAATCAAGCTTCTCTTCTTCCAGATCTGACTGCTATGGCAGTTAAATTTGCTTGACATCTTCCTGATGCCGACTGATCCAAACAATCAAAACACATCAGATCGGTCGATGTTTCTTTATGGGTGCAGGAATAAGGAACAAAGTTAGGGAGAATCACACTGGATCTGGATTTATGACCAAACTCACCCATCAGAATATCCATCAGAACGCCGAAGAAAATCCTCAGCAGAATGTGATTTATTGAGGAAAAGTTGGCTGTTACATTTAGCAATAGTTAAATTAAATTAAATTTTGTCCATTAAACCCTAAAACCTTCAATTTAAACCAAGCAGACCTCTCAGGGCTTCAGAGACCTGGTGATCCAATGTTTCCATGACCAGAATCAAACGACTAGTTCCTGCTCAGTTCTGGATCAAACTGCAAAAAGTTCCTTTTTTCTTTCAGGGGCTTTGGATGAAATTGATGGGAAAATTCTGGTCTTTTATTTTAACAAGCTTTTCTTTCTTCCTGAAGGTTGATGTTCTTCCTGCCTTTCCTTCACTGTATTAAGGCTGTAATTGTGTTCTGGTTCCGGTCCGGTGCCCATAGTGACATAGCCATCCACCAGGTGTTTGGCTTCAGTCTGCAGGTGGATCATCCAGCAGGTGCCTGAGCGAGTGTCTCCCTGCATCGTGCAGAAAGAGAAGGTGTTGAAGGTTAGTAAATAAAGAGTAGTAGAGATGATCTGAAGTTCAGACAGATGCTTTTCCTCTACAGTGAAGCAGAGCATTCCCTTCAATAAAGGACCGCAGCATGAGGAGCGGCTTTGTGCTGCTGCTCATGTTGATGTCATGGAGACAGAAACACGTCGCTTTACATGTCAGTGTCATTCATTCGTGATGTTTTTCACTCTGACCCTGATATTGAAGAAGAAAATGTGTTTTTCAATGGCTTCAACACTTCACCTGCGTCACGCTGAGAGAAAAAAGATAATTAGATTCTTTCAGAACTTTTACTTGTGTTTACTTGCTGTATTTATATGTATGTTTGCTGCAAGGATCAACAATGAAAACTCATTTATATATACATGGAAACGCCTTCACCAAGATATGGAATAGGAGAAAACATCAGAATGTAGAGAAAAATGCAACACATTCAATGAGGAACAAATGAGAGAATTAGTTATTTGCTTTAGCGGTATAAGTCCAATCTAGAAAAATGTTTCTAAATTAAAACATAGAAAATTTGTTTCCTTAAAGAGTGAAGCCCTTTGTTCCAAAGACTAAGCTGATTCAGTGTCATACAGGCGGAAGGGGGTTAGAGTGGAAGTGGAAGCAGCAGGAGCTGCATGACTGAGAGCCAGAGATATTGGGATATATTGAGATATTCCTCAGGTTCCTCTTCCTTCACCTGCAACCTGAGAATCAAACTGATTTTATCAGGTCAGCTGTTTGCTAACAGCTCTGTGGATTCATCTCTGAATTAAAGCAAATTACAATATTTTAGGTTAGGTTAGATTCCTAGCACAGCTGCTGCTGTGAGCAGCAAGGAGGATATGCATTCACAACTAGAGACTGACATTTTTTCGGGAATCCCATGGGTCACGGATTCCCGTGGGATTCCCGTGGGATGGGAGTCAGTATTAGTAACGCGATCACGGGGATTGGGGCGGTACAGGATTAAGCGTTAACGGAGGAGCAGGCGGGGGCCGAGAGAAACCCAAGCCAATAGTAACTTCAGCTCTGAGTTTTTTCACCTGCGCTCAAAACAAGAATGGGAGTGGTGCAGGGGACGGGAGTCATTCTGAATGGGAGTGGGAGTAATTTCACCAGGAGTGGGACGGGACAGGATTTAGATTTCTACTCTGGCCCCGGATCGGGACGGGACACCATTTTCTGTGGGGAGTGGGGCCCGGGACAGGGAGTGAAAATCCACTCCCGTGTCAGTCTCTATTCACAACACACTAAATAACCAAACTCCACTTTTTATATCAGAGATATGATTGTTCCTTATGTTCCTAGCAGAGCACCTTGCTCTTAATCTGCAGGTTTACTTGTGGTTCCTTAAATGTCTAAAAGTAGAAATTTAAGGAAACTGGAACCAACTACCAGTTTTAATCCATGAGGCATACACCTTGCCTACTTTTAAGGCTAGGCTTAAACTTTCTTTTTTGATAAAGCTTATAGTTAGAGTGGCTCAGGTTATCCTGAGCTATCTCTATAGTTATGCTGCTATAGGCTAAGACTGCTGGAGGACATAGTGACCCCTTTTCATCATTCTGCTTCATTCTATCTCTATTCTCTGATTCGGCAGTATTTATTAGTTAAATCTCTAATGTAATGTTCTCTATACTTTTTCTCATCACTATACTTTTTCTCATCATAGCTTCATCTAGTCTAGTCCTGTTTGGCTGTGATTCCATCCTAGAGAGAAATATCAGCTATACTGCTGTCATAAACACTTTTTTTATAGACATTGGAGCTTGGCCTGTTTGTTAGTGTAGTCCGGTTTCTCTGACTGTGACTTACTGTTTCTGCTCTCTGCCTCTTTCTGTTTCTGTCTCCTTGAACCCTAGTCGGCCTCGGCAGATGGCCGCTCACACTGACCCTTGATTTGTACTGTGTTTGGCACGGAAACCCAAAGTAGCTGGCCATTGTTAAAAAGCCATTTAACTGTTGAAGTACAACTTTTTCGATAATTTTACTGAACATCAAGACAGCAGGAAGAGGAGCTTAGCTGCTGAACAATTTTTTCTAAATGTTTGCCCTTTGCTTGGCAGAATTGGGACATTCTGACAGAGTTTATTTTAACTGGAGACATTGTTGGTCCTGGAGTTAATGTTGATGTGCAGACTGCTTTTCTAATACCTTGTATTTTGATTTTAGAATTATTCTCTTGCATCTTTTAGTTGTATATTATGTTTTAAGATGAGCTTTGAGGTGGGCCTGTAGTTCTGCAGCACAGCACGTCCAAATTGCTGTTTTTCCAGAGAAGATTGATAATGTCTGTTTTTAAGCCCTGGTGGAAAACACACCTGACATAAGGGACATTTTTATTATATGAAGTCAATCAGATGTTAAATGTCAGCAGTTCTTTTGCTATTTTGAAAGAAATCCACTTTTTATTTAATCTAAAAATAAAGAATGCTCCTCTGAATTTACTGAGACAAAGAAACCTTAGTGTCCAGATTGTTAAAGAATGAACTGTATCTGCCCGCATACATTCATTCATCCAGCCAGCGATTTTACTCCGCTTTTTAAGATGAGGTTAGATGAAGACCTGATGCCAGACCCCCACGAATCTGGATTCAACCAGGTCACAACATGTTGATAGGTCTTTTCAGGAGATAAATGTCAAGTAATGGGTGGACTAAACAGAGCAGAAATGTCTGCTTTGCTTAGAAAGTCTCTGTGAGGTTTGAAATAGATGTCAACCCCTGTAGAGAGAACAAAACTCTTCCAATCCTTGGTTCTTCTCCTGCTCTTAGAGCTGTGTCTGGGCCACCTTCAGAACCACCACAAAAATAAACTAAATTACAAAGAGGATGAGAATAAATGATGGAGAAGGTCACGTGTTTCTAGGAACCAAACCAGACCACCACCTGTTTGCAGGAGACTCTGGAATCCAGCAGACTGCAGATATTCAGCTCTTCGTCTGCTGCTCTTCCTCACATTCTGTCGCTTAATCTCTTCATTATATTTCAGCTCATCTCTACTTTGCATTTCTTGTGGTTTCTTGACCCCATTTTTATTCAGGAAGTAAGGAAACAAGGAAGAAAGGAAAGAACAAAGATGGAGCTGCAGACATTGTATTTTGTTTATTTCTATATTCCTTTTAACGATGAGCACCAACAATTATTTTTTATTGTTTTCCTTTCCATTGTTTCTCCTGTGAGAGGGAATTTCCAACCTTCTAAAGCTGGAAACAGATTGTTGAAGGAGAGAAGGGCAGGGGGTTACTGGGTCGCTTTTAAAGGCTTTTAGTCCTTGTTTACAAAGAAAGAGCCACCATGATCACACAAACTGCTCTTAGCTTTACTACAATGATGATGTGATTCTGTTGGCATCTTCAAGCTATGACCTTTAGCGGCGCTGGAGCGGCTAACAGCCTCACATCAAGAAGAAAGGATTAGTTCTCTACCAGTAAAGGTCGGACTGCTCTCTCCTGGTTGGTCGACCTCTGAGGAGGAGTTCAGGTACCTAGTTGCGGTGATGATAAGCGATGTTGGGAAGGAGTGTGAGATAAACTAATGTAATGTAGGTTTTTTTTTTTTGACTATTGAGATGAGGAAAATCTGAGTTTAAAGATCATTAGAGCAAAGGTCTTGGACATCTCCAGTGAGGAGCTCCAACAGCCGGAGAAGATCTGGACTCCTTGCAAGCTTCTTCCTTCCATAAAATGAATGAATGGAGCAGAAATGTGTTCATCCAATGAGCTGAGATGAGTGAGGACATAAACCTCCTGTACGCTGCCCTTCAAAGGTTTCTAGGCTGCAGGTTAATTTTTCTTCCTCTTGCTATAATCCATCCCCTCTTATTAGATCATTACTGTCCAGCGCTAACAGCTAAAGCTGTTAATTTACGAATAATTATCAATGATCGTGTTTTATGAGTATTTATGAGTCAAAGAGGCTTATTTGGTGGATTGCATTGATGTGAATGTTCATTATAAATAAAAGTAGATAAAGGATTTTAAAGGAGTGTCTGAGAAAATGATTTCAGTGTAGTCCTGCTTCTCTGCTGATACTGGCTGGATGTGCTCTTTTCATCCACTGACATGGGAGCTGGTTGGGAGCTCGTCTGCCTGTCTGTGTGTTTCCTGTGTGTTACAGTTGCCTTTTGTATCTCTGATTCTTTTTCTACGTCTGCTTCTGTTTCCTTGAACCCCAGTCAGCCTCAGCTGATGGCCGCTGACACTGAGCCTGGTTCTGCTGGAGGTTTCTTCCTGTTCAAAGGGAGTTTTTCCTTTCCACTATCGCTACAAGTAAGCTTGGTATGAGGGATTGCCTTCAGGTCAATGAGTCGATGCAATCAATTGGTTTTCCTTAGATAGAAATCAATTTGACTGTATGATCTTGTTAACTGTAAAGTGCCTTGAGATGATAAATAAGCTGAATTGAATTGAATTGAACATCACAAATCGATTCTGACCTGACCAACTTCAGGAAGTTAAAGGTATATTATGCTATGTTGATTTTCCATGCGAGGCTGCGCTCCCCAGAGGGCGAAAGTAAAAGTGCACTGTCGTAAACATGCACAGCTGTTCTCCTGGTTTCTCCGTCAAGCCAGGCGCCGGTTGTTTTGAGCTTAGCAGACAGGCCCGAACGCAACAAATGACTAACACAGTGAAAGTATGAACATGCACACAGAGAGAGAGAAACCATTCCAATGTTACTTACAATCGCATCAGCAGAAACGCGAGGTCCGCGTCTTTTTATTTTAGCTCTCGCCATTCGGAAAAAGCTTGCCCAATGTTCACCCGTGTGCGACTCCTCTCTCTGTCCGGAGCCCTTTTCCTATTTCTTGCCTGCTCCGACATGGGCTTTTGCTGTTTTCACACTGGATAACTGCACAAAGATCGCCACTGTGCTAGCAACGAGCATGCTTTTAACTGGGGGCGTGTAGCAGTTCTCGCCGTAAAAGCAAGACCGACCGACTCTCATGAGACTTCTGAGCCTGTGGGTGCGGGTGGAGTGCTCCTGCAATTACAAGTGCGGTATTTCCCCCACAGACCACCAGGGCTGGCGAGAATACCTTTGTTCAACCTGAAATGACTCATTTAATCATCCAAAGCGTTATGGAACACATTAATTAACTGACAAATGTTGCAAAGTGTGCCTTTAAAATTAGGGCACGACTTCTTTCAGAAAGCCTCCCCTTTCTTTAATTTCCTGCTTGTTGGAGTGCAGCAAACCGAAACTGTAAGATGAACAGAAAGCTTGTTCTGACTTGTTTCCCTCTGAGCTGTTAGGAATAATCACCAATCTCAGGGGGTCATTAGCGCGACCTCCTCTCTTACCTATTTTAGCAGAGCTGCTTGTCCCCCTCTGTGACCTCCTCACCCCCAAACCCCGTCTGAGTGCAGGTTTGTGTTTCCATTTGTGGGTTGAGAAGTTCAACTCATCAGCCTTATAGGAAGGAATGTTCCCATCAACTCTCCGTGTGTGTGTGTGGGGCGGAAGGGGGCTGCAGACACGCTCAGGCAGCTATAATCTCATGGACTTCCAGGTGGAAAGCAGCCAAACTCACACATCCAACTGGCATACACAAGTGCGGTTCACACCAATGCACATTTAATCTTCCACTCCAGGCGAGTGCTGCCTCTCCGGCTCGCAGATCACTGTCTAATTGCCTTGTAATCACATTACTTATTTCCTCGCACATTCTTAAGAGAGACGGTTATCAGTGTTCTGCATAAAATCCTGCTGTGGAGTTTATTATGTCACATGATCTGACAATAAATCATCCTCAGAGTATTAAAATGCAGATGAGGCTTCTCGGCTGAAGGGTGTAAAATGAGAGCTGTCATCATCCCCCTGATGATGCCTGAAAGAGATGCAGTAATCACTGCTGGTCGGATGTGAGCGGGAGGAACGGGGAAGTTGTTCAAGTTGGACAAGATAGACATGGAGGGAGAAAAACTGCATCAGATGAAACAAATTTGGAAATGTGTTGGAGTATTTCTCGCAGCATGTCCTGTGTGTTCGTGTAATCCCAGCCGGGCTCTTTTTAGACTATCTGTCTCTTTGTTCCTCATGTGTCCAAGCGTGCTTTGTTATGACTCAGATCCCTCGCTGACAGTTCTGTCGTCTACAGATCAGCCTCTAAAACCTCTAGAGAGATGAGCAGTCCAACTGCGCAAATTCCACTTTTTTTTTCTCAGAGCACCCTTCACTAATTTCTGTGGAGTTAAAGAGTTCAAGATGTGACTCTTCAGCTTCAGCTTTTTGTGTTGATTAATTACCTCATTTAGAAAGCTAATTAAAAATGAATTGGAGCATTAGATATCATGCCAAATCACAAATTAGTGCATTTCATCAAAAACATCAGTGCTCCTCCAGTTTTTCAGTGCAATTTTTGAATGATTTCATTCTTAAATACTCATTTCACGAATCTGGTGTTGAACATGTTTCATTCTTCAAAGACAAGATGCTACAAAATGGAGCAGCGTGTTACAGTACCTATTAGATTTTAAATATGGTATGAAAATAATTAGAATAGCATTGCTTATATATATATATATATATA
>JAGKQL010001824.1:0-19582 GCA_018398635.1 Cyprinodon brontotheroides | reverse complement strand
TTGTTTGTTGAAAGGCCAGCTTCAACTTTGACATGGTGTTTTTGTTAAGTTATGGCTAAGATGTGAAGGGACTAAAGCTAACACAATTTTTAACTTTAGTTTTTTACACTTTCTCTAAAAAATATATATATCTGCTTCCTGTTTGTTTTGTTTTTTCGAAAGAGTTTTCCAAATGAGCTGTAAAACAAGTAATGCGAACAAAATGTTTCAAAACGAGAACCGGTCTGAAGTTTAAACTGGATTTCTCTTTGTAAAGCTTAATTAGTTCATCTTCTGCTTCCTGAAAGAGAACTTGAATAGATGCTAATTTCTTTTTACTGGAAAGGAAACATAAAATTCTCTCTTTAGTTTAACAGCTCTATGTTCTTCCCTTGTCAGAGCTCCCAGGGCTTAATGGATTGACTAGTTTTAAGTGAGAAATGGAAAAAGTAAAGCAGTCGTTCTCACACATCAACCTAGCCAAGGCCAGATTCATCTCTGCAGAAGCAGAAGGGATGGAGAATAAGAGGACATGAGGGCTGTTCTTTGTTTTTCCCTGATGGGGTGAGTAAAATGACAGATATTTTTGAAGAGAGCAAGGTCCACCAAGGGACTGAGATATGTCTCTCTCTGCATGCGTCAATGAGCCAGAGTCGCCTTCAAAGCTCATCCCCAAACTGTTCGTACCACAATGTCAGCGTAACAGTAGACGACCTGAAAGCCAAACAGTCCATACTGTGAACTATTCCCCTCTCAGTCTAACATGAAATCAGACAAAATGAGGTAATAGAGAGGAGAAGAAGAAAAACGAAATGCTGATCAGATGGAAATTAAATACATTTAATCAAAACGGTCTCATGAAAGCATGTTTGCATAATGGATGTTCTGCTCCTGTTGATAGGAGCTGCGGCCCATTAATGAGCTCCACATACTCCCCCTCCCACTTCATGTAGGGCTGAAGGAAGATAAAGGAGAGGCCCTCGATTTAGAAAGGAGAATCAAAACAGCCCAGTAACAAAGAAATGTAGCCGTGGGTAGGCATTCCCGGTGTATGGACGTTCCCAGTGTGTGCCAGTTCCCAATGTGTGGGTGTTCCCAGTGTGTGGTGGGTCCGAGAGCATGTGGGGATTCAAAGTTTGTGGCCATTCCCAGTGTGTGGACGTTCCCAGTATGTGGGAGTTCCGACAGCATGTGATGCTCCCAGTGTGTGGGCGTTCCGAAACCGAGTGGGTGTTCCTGGTGTGTTGGTGTTCCCAGTGTTTGGGTGTTCCCAGTGTTTGGGAGTTCCCACAGCATGTGGGTGTTCTCAGTGTGGGCGTTCCCAAATTGTAGCTGACCGCAAACAGTGCCGCAGACAGGAGGCCGGCTTGTTTTGTTTGTATGACCGCAATTGCAGAAAACAACTCGTGAAGATGGACCAGCTAGAAGAGCGAGCTGCGCTAGAACGCTGGGACCCTTTTTCCACCTGGATCCCCTCTCCTTTTGGCCCTCATGTCACTCCGTTGTCGGACAAACTGGCCCCCACTTCCTCTCCGCCTCGGCCGTATCTAGACCCACAGCATGTAGCACAGTCCACGCTTCAATATTGGGCATAAATCAAAAATGTCTATGTCAAGCTCACTGCGACACACTGGTGCAGGGGGATAACCAGGAAGCGAGGTAGGAGGGCAAAATAGGTTTAGCGCCACCGCAGCACAGGAGGGAGAATTACGTCCAGGAGCAAATGGATAAAAATAGACCGGAGGGGAAAAAAAAAAAAAAAACATGAATCGATTCTCTTGCGGACGTGTCGAAGCATCGGATCGTCGGCTGTTGGATCAATGCATCGATACAAAACGATTATTATTTACACCCCTACTTATTATTGGGGAAACATTTTACTGCTCTGGTAGAGATGGTGTTATCTACACAGAAGTTTATGTAGTCAACACTCAGTCTTTGCATTAATGTTGTCAGAGTCAAACATCTACAATAGACAAAAGGTACATGTATACGCCTCCCAAAGCTTTTGCAACAGGGGAGCAGATTAAATGTTAACAGCCTCTGCTCAACTCTAAATGCCCCTGTATGCAGCTTCCTTTATTTATTTGCTTGTATATCTGGTTTTTGCTAGATGATTGTAATACATCCTTACGGATCAAGGCGCTCTTTGTACCATTGGTTTACAACCAGAGGCACCTTGCCCCAGCCTTGGCACACATAGCCCCACTTGTGTCCCATCTTACATCAAAAAGCAGCACAACATAACAACTCAAGGCAAATGAAAAGGACAAATGAACAAGACTGAAATGATAAGAACAATAAAATCATGAATTCTCAAAAAGCTGTCCTCCATCCCAGTCTGTGGCCTCAAAACAACTGTTTTTCTTTGGGCCTCTTCAGCTTCCTTCTGTGACCATCTTCTTACAGTTCTTTTTAATGCAGTTTGCCTCATAAAGGGGCTATTACTCTGAGCAGAGAAAAACGAGACTAAGATAGTATGAGTCCTTAAAATTTGCATAAAAGAAGTCCAAAGACTGTTTTCTCTGGTAAAGAAGGACAAACTGTTGAACATTAGCATTTCAGCAGAGAGTGAGGCATGATTAAAATCCCAAGTTATCACCACAAAATGTATTTGGCTGTTGTATCTGTAGGCTAGTAACGAACTGACTACATCTTATGCAGCAGTGGCAACAGCTGAAGGTGAATGGTTACCAAATGAAAACCGACAAACTCTCTGTTCAAATAATATAGATGGAAAAGCAAATGCCAACAGTTTAATATCTTGGCAGCAGGATCAATCTTTCACAGCAACATATCCTGATGACACCAGCTCTTGACAAGCACCGTCAACCCAATCCCTCGAGTTTCCAGTCTTTTTTAAATCTTTGTCTGCTTGTAGGTTCTTCCCCTTATGATCATCAATTCTTGGTAGAAGCACACTGGAGTCAGGGTTGAAAATCCTGCAGCCATGTTTCAGTAAAACATCATAGATATTTTCCCAATATTCTGACTGGGTCCCAAGAATTCAAAAGCTCTTCATATTTCCTAAAGATATCATTTTACCCATAATGATTGATGGAAGAGATTACTCAATTCCCCTGCTTCTCTTTCCTTCCTTCCTTTTGTCAGTCCCATAGTGCCACATAAGTAATGAGTTTTTCCTCATGTGTAACTAAACAAACTATGGTTAATGACATAAATAAATGTGTTAAACGGTAAAAAACATAAAAAATCTTCAAGTTGCCAAGCATACATCACCGAAGTAGCAAAAACATTTTAGATGCATTCACTAATGGGAGGAACTAGAACTTGTTTTTATGTTCCTGTATTTGTATTTTTGTATTTTCATCTTTCTTTTATTTATTTTTGTATTTTCGTAAAAGTAACCTTGAGTGTCCAGAAAGGTTCTTGTTAAATAAAATGTATTATTAAAATTATTCAAAACACTTAATATCAGAATCAAGCTAGCAGAGTAACTCCAACATGCAGCCACCCTAACCTGCCCAGTTTTAGTATTGATTTTATCTATCTGCAGCAGTCTCCACATCCATCTGTTTATCTTTACCACACCGTTCAGAAGCTCCTCAGAAATCTTTAAACCCTTCCGCAGCACATCTATGTCCCAGGAAACATCTCAGAGACAAGTAGGCCTGAATCCAGGTCCGCGGTCGCCTCCAGTGCAATTCTACCTTCTTCTAACCTTACTTCTCCTGTAACAAAGGACAAACCGGTGATGACTACACCTTGGTCCCTCTGTAGATATTTTTCAGGATTCCTGGTGTACTTTCAGCATGTGGGTAAGGAAGTAAAGGCCATGTCTGAGCTCATTCCAGAGTTTTTCCATGTTAAACCTGTTTGTATTGTTCTTCATTCAGTTCGGTTTACAGATCTTGGACAGGAAAGATGTAAGTTCACCTTCCATCCATCTGTTTGCTGAATCACGCTGGAGCTGTGAGAGGTCAGCAGACCCTTAACGCCCTTCAGCCACCGCTGCTGATTAATTTCCCATGAATGACAGAGGAGGTCCGGCTCTGTTCAGAGTTCAGTCCAATGTGTGTGTGTGAGTAATTCTCCAGTGACCTAGCTGCTCTTGCTAAATATACTTGTTTGTTTGGTGATTTGATTTGTTTTATAGGAGCAGGGATTTTCTTTTCAGTCTTTAGAAGCACAAAGTCAGGTGTTAGGTTTCATGAAAATTTTGATCTAATTTATGTATTTTTCTACTCTCAAACTTGACTTCAAAAAAATGTGTGTAGAAATTCAGAAAATGGTCATCTAAGATCACCAAGCCCACCTAGAGCAACACTCCAGCCCTGCCTGTGTTTGCCAGCTCAGATGGCTCGGAGTCACGTGCATCAGGTTCACAGCTGGATGGCTCTTTGATGTCCTAAAATGTTACGCTCAGAAATGATTACAAAACACAGGTTTCTTTTTTCTAGAATAATGTTCTAGTCATCATTTTGTTTTGTATTCTTCTTCTGCAGCATTTTCATTTATGTTCCAATTTCCTGTTATCTTTTGCCATATTTGTTCTTTTTTCTCCTGCCAGGTGTAACTGGGTGTTTGTAGCTTTTCTCTTAATTATTTCTTAGTACAGAAATTAAAGTCAGGATCAGTGTTTTCTCACCCTATTAATTTTGTATTACTGATTGTGTTGGGATCTGGAGGTTCGTCCACTTTCTCCACCAGAGGGCATAATGCAGATCTCTTGAGCCGAGCGATTGCACCACCTGTCTCCTCATCTGCTCATCAGGAGATCCGCATATAAGGAGAGGCAGAGGACGCTCTCTCCAGTGCCAGAGTGTTTGCCAGTAACAGTTAGCAAGCCTGAGCCAACCAGCCTGTCTGGAACCTCTGATTCCCCTGAAACTCCGAACTCAAACCCGATCGGTTTCTCCTCCCTGCTTCCTAGATTGAACCTGCCTGAAACCCGCGCGCTGGAAACCCTGAAGAGTTTCTGCCGGTGATCTGCCCGCCTGTTCACAGAAGAACTCTGGAGAATAATTCCTGCCAAACATCTGCCTGCCCGCTTCTCAGAAGATACTGGAAGGAAAAACTCAAATCTGTGATCTGCCAGCACTCAAATTAAGCTCTGCCTCCCGCCTTCTGCCCCTCAGCCTGCCGGCACAGCCTCCTGGACCCCCGGGGTGTCCCCCAGCCGCCTGCTCAACTCCAGAACAGTGAACCCACCCGTGACCAGTCCATTCTCTTCCTGGATCTGATTAATCTGTGTGCCTTTCAGAACCCACCGTGACCAGACGAAGTCTCCCCACTGATCTGATCATTTATTGTGTGCCAAATCTTCTCAAATAAACCTTGAACTTTGCTGTCCTGCCCTCTGAGTGTTCTGTATGTGGGTTGGGGACACCTTAAACCAAACATGACAGATCGCTTTATTTGCTTCCTGGGTACCTTGCCTCATATCTGACTCAATAACCATTTAAAAATAATATTTTTTATTTATTCCTGGTAGACGGAATTTTTCTCACATGCTTGAATTATATTAAACTGCTTTCCAATATTCACCGCTGTTCTGTGCCACATCTTCTTCTTCCCTCGTGAGCATGGAGCAGCCGCTTGCTTGGACTAGCTGCATAAATCACGGAAACCCAAGGCTACGCGGGGATACAGCGACCTGTCCTTCAAAACGGGCAAGCGATGCTGGGCATTTTTCATCCCCATACTTCTTCCAATGCATACAGGCATCAGCTGATGACTCTGGCCTTCGAAAGACTTAGCCGCTGAATTTAAACTCAGACCAATGGTTCTCTGGTTTACTTCCCATCTTGATCTTGATCTTTTTGTTCTGTAATTTTATATTCATTCGTCCAGTGTTTCGGAGCTTGTGTCTGATACTTGGTCAAGAAAATCAGCCAGTGACAAATGTACTAGTCTACCAAAAAATATGAATATTTTAAATAACTAGAATGTGAAGTTATAGTTAATTAATAGGTCGCTCAAATCAAGGTAAAAACAAATTAATTATTAAGAGTTCAATAAATATAACTGTCATTGCTTACTGACCAGAGTTTTAGTATCTTACATAAAAGGTTGGACAACTGAATCCACCTGTTAAAAAATTCACTTGTCTTTCACAAATTTAGTAATTTAGACTATGGCTATTAGCCAAGTTATTAATCACCAAGAGATGGGAGTAGCGGAAATTACAAATACTTGGTTACTGTACTAAAATAGATTTTTTTCTGATATGTTTACTTTACTACTTATTTTTATGGCGACTTTTTTATTCTACTCCTTACATTTTTACACAAATATCTGTCATGATGGGTAGAGTTTTCTAGCCCAAATGCAGAACACCATGGGTCAGAATTAAAGGTTCAACTGTTTAATGGAAAAAACAGACACAACATATTAGACTGGAAACAGATCGGGACTGGTCACACTGGGTACTGTTCAGTGCTTCAAAGGCTGAGCATCTGGGGAGGGAACCAGGAGGATCCAGAGACAGAGGGGTCGGCAGAGGGCTGGGCAGCAGCAGGGGCTTGACTTCAGACTAGTTGGTGTTCAGACCTTGAGGTTCTCCAAGTTCTCTCCTAGAGAACTGGCAGACATGTTCAGACAGTTTGATCTTCAGGTTTGCTTAGGAGAGCAGGCAGACAGGTTTCTGATGAGAAACTCTTCCAGAGCTCCAGGGGACAGTCAGGTTCTTCCTAGGAGGCAGAGAGACAAACTGGAAAGTTAGGTTCAGAAGTCAGACCTTCAGAGGAGTCAGGAATCAGACATGCATAAGTTGGCTCTGGCTTGCCAACCATAACCAGCTTAACACCTATAACCGGCTATAGCTCCTGCCGCTGGCTATGCTGGTCTCCCCCTGATGAATCAGTCAGCAGGTGTGGTAGTCAGCTTCAGCTCCAGGAGACCTACGCTTCCTCTGCTGATGAAGCAGACAGAACTCCAGATCCCAACAATATTCAAAATTTCTACCTCTGGCTATTTAAAAAAAATTGCTCGTTACTTTAGTTTTTAATCATTTCAATGGAGCCGCCTTATTATTTTTCAATGGGCCATCAATACCAAATTCAATCTAATAGAAGGGAATTCCACGCTGTATTTGATTTATTCACACCAAGATGACCTATTCGGCGATATCTCTACTGCAACCATTGCAGCTTGGTGGCGTATGCTAGCATAGTGCAGTGCATTTTCGGATCTATCTGCATGATTGAAACAAACACAACAGAGATTCAGTCCTGCCGCAGACATCCATTTAAATGTGCAACGCATGAAAGTGGTTTCTTTACTTTAATTTTATATACTTTATAGCACCCTGATGTAAGCCTCCTGTATCTTTTGGCCTTTACTTGAGTAAAGAAGTTTAATCAGTACTTCCATCTCTACTGTATATAACAGTATTCGTACTTTACTTCCAAAAAATGAAAGTGGCCATCTCTGTTAATCACCAACCAAATAAATGTGGTTCTGTTCTATCCAGATGCTAGCCAAAAGTTAGAAAGTCTCCTTTGGCAACAACAGCAACAGTGTTGTTGTTAAGCGTGAAGTGTTAGATTTAGCGTCACCAGAGTGTCTCTTAGAGTTCAGCTCTAAGAAGCTACACGCTGCCGGCAACAGAAAGTTGTCCTTTTTAAAAGCTCAGCCAGAGGGCTGGGCCTTTTAAGAGGGAGTGGGGTTCTGCTTTCATACCCAACATCTGATCCCAATACACATAAAGGTTGTTTCCCTTCATGTTATGCATACTTCTATATTTCAATTACTTTTTATTATTGATCCTTTATTTATACTGATTAGATCTTTGAGAATCAGTGTCTGATTTTCAACAGATATCTGCTCAAACTAATGAAATTACAACAATTTAGAACAGCAGATGTAAAGTGTCCAAACATACTGTATGTTTTACATTTTTATGACGAAAGTAAATATGTTCAATTGTTTAATTAAACGAATATTAATGCCTTTCCCATCTCCAGTCTTAATGAAAGTGAAATCTCCACTCAGGATCAGACTGGACAGATTCAGGACCTGCTAAGTAGGCTCCAGCTGAAGGACAGCCTGATGATGATGATGATCATCATCGTCATCGTCATCTTCTTCATCATCATCATTATCATCAAACAAAGTGCTGGAATGGAAAATAATGAAAAGCAAGTAAATAAAGCATATTTTCTTGTTTTATATTTTCATATTTCTCTCCACATTCTCTCTTGACAAAATATATGGACAATTTGGGTGTAACAATCCATGTGGATTAAAAACATATAGTTTTACAGTTATTACGAGCTTCAATATATAAAAGCTCATTTGTAGATTGTATTTTTTTAAGTTTTTGATGATATTAATATATAGCAATAATACATTAAATTTATCAGGACTCCGGCTTCAGCAGGGATAAGCGTGACGGAAATGGATGGAAGATAAACTGGGATTTAACAGCCACACAGGTACAGTAAACAAGTTTTAGGCATGCATCCATTAAAGCTCCGTTTTCTCATCATGCCCAGTTCAGATTTTTATAAAACCACACCCAACACGCTTTGGTCCAGGTAATGGGCAGGAAATCCAGGTTACAATATGAAGTGTCCAAACAAAGCCTTTTATCATGTTGGTGCGAGGTGTTGGCCATCAATAAGTTCAGCTTAGAGAAAAGAAGGCAAAAATAAAAGTAATTTGGGTTTGGCAGAGGCCTAGTCAAAGTCTGGACTTAGATTTAATAGAATGACAGAACAGGCAGGTTATGCTTCACAATCCTCGACTGTGGCTCGATGCATTGAATTGAAGGTTAATTGACTTGACCCCAGGCTCACACCGACTTTCCGGTCTTACGTTCTAGCGTGATGCGCGGTGGCTCTTGGCGCCCGCCAGTGATTCAAGTCATTAAAAAAGGCGTAAACCTCTCACACCCGACTCTGCTGAGCTGTCGACTCTTGATTTGAGAGACACTCCGGCTGCAGAAAATTCCCGCCAAAGAAAGCTATCGCTAGCGTGGCGTGCGGGAAGCTCCCTCCGCCAACAAGCTCTACGCAAAAAATCCTTTTATTTGGGCCGTGTTATCGGGTGAAGGAGATTCACTTAGAACTCAAGTGAACTCTGTTAAATCTCGGACCTGTTGCGAGAACGCGGGTACGCGCACACGTAGTCAAAGGGGTGTGAGAGGTGGTGTGCTGAGGAGTTGGGTCTCCGTCGGCTTGGTAACCGCACGGGGAACCGAAGTGTGATTACATATTGTGAATGGGTGCTACATAAATAAACTAACCTTCCTTTATGCAATCAGCTCTCTTGGAATTGAAAAAATTGAACCTTTAATCTGACTGGATGATCTGATATCTGATTAAACTAGATCTATAAACTGACCTGAGATGACCTGTTGGAAAGTGGAGCTTTAGAAATAAACTTAATTGAACTGGGGGGCTCCACAGACCTGTTTCCCTTAATAAATCATATCACAACTAAGAAACAGAGTAGAAACAGCTTTTACTTGCCCACTGTAGAGTGGAATGGAAAAAGCAAGTGGATGAAGCATAGAGCTGCAAAACATACCAAATAATGTGAAAAGGAAAAAGGATTAAACTGTACTGCAAAAGGACAAAAACAAAATGACCTGTCATAGTATTATTAAAATGAAATGCTCAGATTAAAAGCTAGAGATGTTCAGATTAAAACAGGAAGGATTCATTGTGTTTATCCTCTAAAAAGATCAAATTATCAGCCATAAAAAATTATTTTTCTGATTCACCTCACTGACAGCAAACAGTAATGTCCCCACTGATATGTGGGGAGGTCAGAAAAAAATAGTTAAGAAAAACTCCAAAAACTCAGGGTTTTAGACGGCCTAGTTAAAGTCCGCCCTTAGAGGAGATGCAGTGGCCTGAGCTGAAACAGCTGACAGCGATCATCCAGTTTGGCTCAGACCTCCTCCACAATGCTGTCAGAGACTCTTCAGCAGCTCCTCCTGCACAGGGCTGAACAGGCAGCTTAAGTTACTTCTGACTGGCTTCTTTCTTCATAAACTGGACCTTCAGTTTGTCTCTGTCTGACATTAAGCAGAGACAGAAGAAATCCATGCAAATCCTGCCTGCTAATGCAGATCTGGCCTGACTCCTTCCAATTGTCTCCGTTACCTGCAGTGGAAGAACCTATGGATGAAACACTGGGAGGAGGTCTGGGGAAAATGCTTCAGGCTGGATGAGAAGTAATGAGGTTCAGAGCAGGTGTTGTTAAATCCTCTGACCCGTCGCTTTGAACGCTCTGATCTTTAATTTAATAACTGATGTTCTTTCGGCCGTTCTGCTTCACTTCACTTACAGCAAACACTAACGCCCCCCGGTCTGGCTGCAGAGGATCTGAATGAATCTTAGTTTGTCTGTGGTGACATTTCCACTTGGATGGAGTGACTCCACCCACCAATAATGGACTGATCCATCACAGGTTAGAGGAGCTTCCTGCTCCCTGATGGACGAGCAGCTCTCTGACTCATCCTCTCAGCATCAATAAGCCTCAACAGGAATCTCTCTCTTTGCTCAGCAGTTGTCCAACCATGAGCTCAGATGTTTACCCTCTCCGGTAGGGGTGGACGATATATCAAATATACACAATGTCTCTCGAGTTTTCCCAGGCACAATAGTTAAAATGACTGTATCGCAGCCATCAACTTCAAATTTTCATTGACGACATTAAAGAGCTGAAGGTTTATCCTCCCGCAGCGGTGTGTCGTGGTGAGCTTTGTCGCAGGTATGGCCTTGAATATTTTTTATTTATGCCCAATTTTTAAGTCTGTCTGCACTATGTTATTCCGCGCCACATGAAAGAAGGACACTCACGAACTAACTGTGTCTAGAAATGGTCTAGATGGTGGTGAGGAAGTGGGGCGAGTTTGTGTGAGGAAGAGGGACATGAGGGCGAAAGAGCGGGGATCAGATGGAAAAAGGGGTCCCAGCGTTCTGGCGCAGCTCCAGCTCTTCTAGCTGGTCCATCTTCCGCGAGTGGATTTTCACCACAATGGCCGGTCATACAAACAAAACAAGCGGTAAGGTACCAAACAGGAATCGTAGAGTGTAGAAGCCCACAGTGGACCAATCAGAGGCTTCCTGTCTGTGGCACTGTTTGGGAGAGGTGCAGCAGACTGTCGGCGGAATGGGTGGGGACGTCTCTGAGTTCACAGCGATGCAGAGAACCTGGTTTCTGAGTATAAACCAACCTTAAGCTGTCTGCATCTATTTCACTGAGAGTATTATTTTTCCCACACACTTTGAATGCATCAAAAACCCCTCCTCAAAACAGGATTATTTTCTGCAATCTTTAACAAGATTGCAGCAACCAAATAGGAAAAAAAGGCAAAAACACATAATTCTAAATAAAATTTCAAATAAAAAATGGCCTTATTATAGTAAAAAAAAAGAAGCAGAATGAAAAAAGTTGACACGAAATTACAAAAACAAAAGTCGATATATATATATATACATAATGTGGCAATATTAATAGTTAAAAGCTTTGAGCTAGTTCACTTTGAAACCAAAAGTTTGAATGAGCAAATCATTGCAATTTTATGCAAGGTAATTTAAACATATCATGATATATATTGAGTATTGCTATTGGGCCAAATATATCATAATATTTTATATTCTTCATATCACCCAGCCCTACTCTCAGGATAGCTGCGCTCTGTATGGACACACAAGTCCGACCTCAGAGCGGGGAGCTGGAACTGGAATTTTGCTGAGAGACAGCCCAACCTTCTCCATGAAACACCATCAGACCTTTTTCCTTCAGGCTTATTTTAGGGGAGATTGCTGGAGTGGCTCTGCACTGGTTTCCTCATAAATCTTCTTTTGTTCAACTCTAAGCTTACATTCTTGATTAAATTGGAACATCTATGCAGTGGTTTCTTTATCAGCTTCTCAGCAGCTTCTGCTGCCTCCAACATGAGAAGATCCGCCTAGAACATCTGTCCTACATCTGGAGCATCAGAGGTCTGCTGATTAAACTGATGTCAGCTAGACTCCTTCTCAGACTCTAGTTTGGGTAAAAATGCAGTAAAATGAGGGTGAAGGTTTGGAACTGAAGCTGCAGACTGTTGTTGCACAGGGAGCAGAGGAGTCATTCTACTCGACCAAGCAGCAACGTTATTGTCATGCAGCCATAGAAAGCGAACCTCTGCTCTGCTTGGTCCACCGATACACTCTCTGGCCACGCCCTCTAAGTTCAAACTGGCCTGTCAAATTGCAGGGAGACAAGGAAGATAAAGATCACATTAGAAAAACACGTCGTTGGTACGTCTCTATACCGCTCTAAACTTCTGCACCCTCAGAGCAATCAGAATGCTCCTCCTCCCAGCTCACCTCCTGGTACAGAGCTTCACAATAGCCACCACAGGAGACACACCATGACAGGTTGGCCCTAAACGTCGTTGTTCCGCTGCGCCACCAGTAGGCGTTTGTTGTTCTGACTAATTACCATGCTTAAACATGCAAATACTGCCTGCGGAGAAAGGCCTCCTGGGACTCGTTTTGGCTTGAGTCGTTCAGAAAACTGAACAAATTCATTACTTGTTCTTCTCTTTAAGACCAAAATCAGGAGCTGAATGATCCTGAGTGTTTGCTGGGGTCTTCACCTCCTCAGGCAGCAAACATTTAATGAGGTGAAGCAAGTTAGATGTTAAATGGTCCAGAGAGGAGTGCTGGGTTCTGCAGGGTGTAACTGTAATGAATAGAAAGCAGACCTGAAATCATTCCAAGGGAGGCTGTCAGTGAGACACAGATAAGGACAGGTTGGGGTTGGATGATGACAGAAGCCTGATGGCACCCTCAGTCAGCTTCTTTATGCAGCAGAAACATGAACCACACCGCATTTTTCCTTTGTGACAGTTTGGCTTAATGAAGCTACCACACCAACAGTAATTGGCATCATTGAGTCCCATAATAACCTTCAGCTGAGCTCCCCACAACCGTTCAAGGCCCCTCAAGAGCTGAGTCAATGTGATGCAGCTCAGCTGGGAAGATAAAGAGGTTTATTATGTCTGAAAGCAGCAGGTGAGACCCTGATGGAAGCTTGCTTTTACTCAACTTCACTGAAAAATACCATTTATTTATCACTCTGAACAATGTGGAACTTTCAGCTCAAGTAAACAAGCATATTGGGGGTTAGGGTACCACTGCCAGCTGGCAGCCAGGGGCCTAGGTTCAATTCCTGTGCCAAGGGTATTCCTGCATGACCTCTGGAATTACGCCTCCTTCCTTCCACAGTCTAGAAATTTAACTGTTATCCTGATGGCGCCTCTAAACTGCCCGTGAGTGTGTTGCATGGTTGTTTGGAGAATGGGCAGACTGGCTGCCGTTAAAACCCAGCTCTGTCCATCTTTACCTTTGGGTCCTTGACCAAAACGCCTATCCTCTTTGCCTGGTGTTGCTCGTCAGCTAGACCCGCTGGTGTTGGATGGATAAGCAATGGTTTTAACACCGACGTCATTTACACGTTGGTGGTTAGGCTAAATTTAGTTTTTCCGTCATAGTCTTGATTTAGTCCATAAAGTCTTTGTTGATAATTGGGCTGTTTGGTCAGTCTGATTAAATCCCATTTTTAGTTGATAATAGAAAATCATGGCTTTTCACATTTCAACCAGATGTAGACGCCACTTGACGAAATCATGTTGTCTTTTCACCCAAGATACCGCCAGTGGTTTTGTTCTTGATTTATAAACACACACGCTTTCCATTTTGAAGGTAAATACAGACATCAAAACAACAATGAGACAACTGACAGATAAGTGTTACAAAACCAGAAAAAGAAAGGTTTAAGTTACCAAAGTGTTAAAGGAATAGTACACCCAAAACATGATTAGCCTTCATTTTCTACCACCCCCATGCTGAACAAAACTCTGGAGTACTTTTGATATCTCAAATGCATCTGGAGATCTGGGGAGGCTTGCTGTCTGCTGACATTCAAAATAATGGAGGTCTATGGCTTCAAGACAGAAAGGTCCACAAAAGTCCACAAAAACGTGTCAATATTCCTCCATACTGCTCGTCCAATGTATTCCAAGTGTCCTGAGTGGGTAGCATCCAGAATTTACTCGAAACGAAGTCATTTAGAACGTTTTAGAGCCTAAACAGTAGTGTATAGGATTTCCTAATAGCGCCCCCATGCGCGCTCACGATTCTACGGAAGCCGGCAGACCAAACTGGAAGAAAGTGCGCATTCAGCGTCTGCTCTGCCGAAAATGCAAGCGTAGAAGAAGAAATGTGCTGTTTACCTGTGCAAAGAAAGAAACAACGAAAGAAAAATGTCTGAGGACTTCAGTGTTGAGGAAGAGCATGAGTTCTTTGCCAAGCTGAATGCGCTGGTTTGGTCTGCCGGCTTCCGTAGAATCGTGAGCGCGCATGGGGGCGCTATTAGGAAATCCTATACACTACTGTTTAGGCTCTAAAACATTCTAAATGACTTCGTTTCTAGTAAATTATGGACGCTACCCACTCAGGACACTTGGATTACATTGGACGAGCAGTATGGAGGAATATTGACACGTTTTTGTGGACTTTTGTGGACCTTTCTGTCTCGGTCACCATAGACCTCCATTATTTGAATGTCAGCAGACAGCAAGAAGCCTCCCAGATCTCCAGATGCATTTGAGATATCAAAAAAGTACTCCAGAGTGTTGTTCAGCATGGGGGTGAGTAGAAAATGAAGGCTAATCATGTTTTGGGTGTACTATTCCTTTAATGCATTTTCCTCCTCTCCGTCTGTTTTCCGCTGTCAGCATTGTGTGGAAGTTTTAGAGGAACCAAAAGCATACATGAGGAGGCAGAGATGAGTTTTGCAAATTTAAAAGAAATCCCAAAGACAACAGAAGCAAAGTCCAAAAGCAAAAATACTGAATACGAAAGATGGAGGCGATGTCATGGAAAACACACACGGGCGCAAAGAAAATACGAGGAACTAGCAACAAGGAACTGCAGAGGTGCTGCATATATGGGGAAGAGAACAAAGAATGGGCTAATGAGCTGATATGGAGCAGGTGTGAATAGAGGTGACTAGAAAGGAGCTAGGGGAAAGGAGACAGGCACAAGAGGGCAGAGAGTAAATCAATTGAAGGATGGCCATGAGGACGGCGAGGGGCTTTGGAGTATGGTGTCTCTGCAGCAGGAAGCTTGGGGAGCGCCGGCTACGGCTCAGGAGCCTACCAAGAGGTGGCACAGCTTGGAACCCACAAAGAGGCAGTGCAGCGCCCGCTGAGGGGCCTTGGAGGCGAGGAGCGAAACTATTGGAGGGAAACTCTCACAGAGCTCTGTTTCACAGCGTGATCCATGATGGGGCTCAGGGATCTCTGGATGGCACAGAGCGTGCTGCAAAACAGGATCTGACTGAGGAGTGAGAACACCAACTCACCCATCTAAGCATATAAAGTTAGTTCTCCAAAGTGATGCCATAACATCAGTTTTCTCTGTCTAGAGAAGCTGGGGGCTTGTCCACTAAGGCTGCAGAAACCACGTTATATTTTTGGAAAGAGGCAAGGCTAATTAACTCTGCCTAATGGTTTCCCAGCAACCAGATATGCTTGGAGCAAGCAGCATAATGAGATACAGTGCTGCTATTTAGAGACCATATCACTGTGGCTGGATTTCAGCTCCTGAATCCTGATCTGTTCAGGACCAAGCCTCAGAGCTGCAGATCTGTTGGCTTTTGTCTGCAGTGGTCTGAGGATCCAGGGTGGACGTGTGTCTGTGGCTGGGAAGACAGTTCAGACTGTCCCTGTGATCTCTTATTCCAACACTTAAATCAGCCTTCTTTGTTTCATGCTGGGAAATTTTCACGTTCAGATTGTGAAAAGCTGCACAAATCAAATAAAAAGTACACTTGTTTACTCTGTGTGTTACCGAGCTGCTGTAGACGAGGCTTTGAGAGAAAAACGATTCCGTTCGGCTGCAAAGAAAAACAACTGTTGAGAGAATCATTAACATCGTTTACAGCCGTTTGTCGTGAAGGGGTGTGTGTGAGAAGGCTTGTGCTCTACCACAGGCAGAACGCTGGTCATTAAAAGTGGGCTATAAAACAATGTGTGGAGGCTAGCTTGTCCAGGCCTCGTTAAGTCTGAACATCATTACTGCTCACAGACTCTCCTTTGTTTCCTGCTGATGCCAGAGAAAGTGACAAGCAGCCAGATAATGGATAGAGACTGAAAACATGGGCTAATTAATGCAACATCGCCCTAAAGGTCAATTCCTCTTGGCTATAAAGAAATTGAAATGTTAAGCCTTCACTGTCTGCACAATCTAAGTACAGAGTCTGGGATGGGGTATGACCCCATTATTACATCACCCCATTATTTTTAGCCTAAACTAACATAAAGGTCAAACACTTATTTGAGTCTAAGCACACTTCATTATTATGAAGGGGAAATTAAATGCTGTAACTTAGAGAGGTTCACATGGTCAGATAATCGGGCTGATTTACACCGAGGTCTAATCTGTGATACTGGAAGGCATTTGCGGTACGAACAGGTCCTAATTTCAGTGTGAGGGGGCCGGCTCAAGACATTGACAAGGTTAGAAATACTGATTTGTATTTGAATTAAGATTTTTTTTCCATCAAACTTTGCTTTCGTCAAAGAATCCTCCATTTGCAGCAATTACAGCATTGCAGACCTTTGGCATTCTAGCTGTTAATTTGTTGAGGTAATCTGGAGAAATTGCACCCCACGCTTCCAGAAGCAGCTCCCACAAGTTGGATTGGTTGGATGGGCACTTCTTGCGTACCATACGGTCAAGCTGCTCCCACAACAGCTCAATGGGGTTCAGATCTGGTGACTGCGCTGGCCACTCCATTACCGATAGAATACCAGCTGCCTGCTTCTGCTCTAAATAGTTCTTGCACAATTTGGAGGTGTGTTTAGGGTCATTGTCCTGTTGTAGGATGAAATTGGCTCCAATCAAGCGCTGTCCACTGGGTATGGCATGGCGTTGCAAAATGGAGTGATAGCCTTCCTTATTCAGAATCCCTTTTACCCTGTACAAATCTCCCACCTTACCAGCACCAAAGCAACCCCAGACCATCACATTACCTCCACCATGCTTAACAGAACAGATAGGGTCAGGCATTCTTCCAGCATCTTTTCATTTGTTCTGCGTCTCACAAACGTTCTTCTTTGTGATCCAAACACCTCAAACTTGGATTCATCCGTCCACAACACTTTTTCCAGTCTTCCTCTCTGGCCAATGTCTGTGTTGTTTTGCCTATCTTAATCTTTTTCTTTTATTGGCCAGTCTCAGATATGGCTTTTTCTTTGCCACTCTGCCCTGAAGCCCAGAATCCTGCAGCCGCCTCTTCACTGTAGATGTTGACACTGGTGTTTTGCGGGTACTATTTAATGAAGATGCCAGTTGGGGACCTGTGAGGCGTCTGTTTCTCAAACTAGAGACTCTAATGTACTTATCTTCTTGCTCAGTTGTGCAACGCGGCCTCCCACTTCTTTTTCTACTCTGGTTAGAGCCTGTTTGTGCTGTCCTCTGAAGGGAGTAGTACACACCGTTGTAGGAAATCTTCAATTTCTTAGCAATTTCTACATGGAATAGCCTTCATTTCTAAGAACAAGAATAGACTGTCGAGTTTCAGATGAAAGTTCTCTTCTTCTGGCCATTTTCAGCATTTAATTTACTTATAGATTTATGGCGTAAGAGATCAATAGACTTTGGTTCAAATTGGGTGAGATTTCATTTATTCAGGTGGTTTATGAAAATTTTTTGCGCTGCAAAGCGTGAGTCAGTGATGGCGCTGTATGTGTGGGTTTGTGTCTGGCTGGCTTCATGCAAGTGTGGACGTTATGCAGCAGCAGTCACTGTTGCGTCCGCGTTAATAACCAAAGGAGGTAAAACCGCATTATAAAAGTCTTGGTGAAGGTTGTGGTGTGATGCTTGAAGATAGATGGGTTAATGCACAATGTGTATTCGTATTCTGTTTCACATTTGAGACACACATGTTTGACTGTGCTCATATTTAAGTGGGTCGGTGTAGATGGAAAAATGCCAGGGCTGAAAATCGTTCCCAATCCGAGCCTGGTCCGTTGTATCCTAAGCAGCCTTTGATATCCCGTGATTCATTGCAAGTCCAAGCAAGCCGGCTGCGCCATGCTTAGAGGAAGAGGGTGCTTAGCGCTGAACAGTGGTGAATATTGGAAGTGCAGTTTAATATTATCCAAGTATGTGAATAGTTAATTCTGAAAATTAATCGAAATAGTTGTTTTAATTCGTTATTGAGTCAGATATGTGGCGGGTAACGTTTGGTTTACTGAAAGGTTTTTATCTGTTCCTGTGTAAATGGGTCTGGCTGACATTTAAGCATAGATTCTAATATCTCTGCAGGGGGAATATAAATCTGATACGGTACTTCTGCTGAAGCTCCTCAAAAATGTTAGAACAGCAGTGAGAAGGGATGAGTTATTGTCACTAGATGATTAAAATAATAAACATAATGCCTAATTCTCATCCCAGGAATATGGAAAAATTATTAATTATATCCCTAAAACATTGATCAATTTAGTTCAAGGTTGCCTCAGTTTCAGTTCCTAAACTTAAAAATGCATTTATCAAATGTGATAGAGGAGAAATGCAAAAACATCTTTTTAAGAAAAGCGTCAACAATTATCTTATATCCTAATTCAATCAAAAGACTTTCCCTTTTAAAAGAATTCTCCAAAGAATATATCCATGCATTGAGAACCAATTATCTTAAATTTGCTATTCTGCCTAAATATAAAGAGATTCACTTCAAAACTTTAAATTACATTTATCCTTCCAGACAATTCATATGCTCCAAATTTACATTCACTGTAGACAAAGTCGCCTATGTGAGCAAGTGAATGAACAGATTTTTTTTTATTGTAGTAAAACCCAAACATTTTTATCCTCAGTTCATAACAAGTTACTCTCTAAATCCATAAAAATACATTTTCTCTCTTCAGTGACATTTGATATCATCGCCCAAGATACACAAATAGAATTTATATTTAATAATATTAAGATTTTTATGGTCCAATATATCATACATAAATGTCGTCTTACCAAAACTCTCCATTCAATCATAGCATTTAAAAATGAAATAAATATACTTACATTGTCCTTAAAGCAAATGTCTACCACCAAGGCTAAACGGCTCTATGCTTTGTGTCTGAATGTCATTCTTCTACCCCTTACATCTAATATTCTTTATCTTTTTCAGTGTAGTGATTGTTCCTTGCCAATGTGCATATCTTTATTTGATTATCTAATTAATTATTGATTTGCTTTTCTTTTAATTTTCTATTTTGTTATTGCTTTTTTGGACATTTTGCTTAGCTTAGTATTTTTTGTTGTTGAATATAAGAGATATTGCAGATACATTTTTTATACCACATTGTTTAGATTTACTATCTTTCTACCCCTATTATATCATTACATTGGCTTTTATTTGCTCAGGCTCATGTTCCAAGTGGTTGTCGCCTAAACATTCCCCTCGGTGGTCGCTCCTTGCATCTTTGTGGGTCTGAAGCTGCGTCGCCCCTTCTGGGTCCCCAAGACTCCTGTGCCATAGTTGGCGGTCCCTAAGGTTCCTGCTGCAGAGACACAGGCCTCCACGGTTCCTGCTGCAGAGATGCTGGCCTCCAAGTTCCAGCAGCAGAGAC
>JAGKQL010001818.1:0-33945 GCA_018398635.1 Cyprinodon brontotheroides | reverse complement strand
GTTTTGCTGTGGAATGTATGGATTGATCATCACTGGATTGTTCTGAACTGGACTCCCCTTTAACTGATCTCTGTTTTTTCCGCTTTTTCTCATTTTTTGATGTTGCTATCTTCCAACCTTCTTCATTGTCACTATTTCCCTCTTCCATCCCACAAGAATCACTTCCTGTTTCCTCACTACCCAGGACATTTCTCCACAAGCGGCTTCAAAACACGCACCATGCACCAAAACCCTTCCGGTGCTTTCAAAATAAGACTATATTAAATGTTATACAAAAGAAAGCTTATAGTATATAACTTAGGAACAATACGCAAATATGAGCAATGGCTTCCTAAGGAGCCAGAACATTTTATTCATTTATTTTTTTTTTTAAGACAATTTAAGACACCCTTTAAATTTTGCTTTTGAGGCTTTCAGGGGGTCTCATGGGTTAATCGGGAGGGTCGAGGCCCCCGGACCCCCATATTTCGCACTCTGGGAATGATGAAAGCAGCAAGGCTTCAGATCCTGATTTTAGAGCTGATTATTAAAATTACAGATGAGATTCTCAGAATTCTGGTTAGTCTGAAAACTGAACAAAAAGACTTTTTCATTACATATAAAGTTATTGATTTACTGAAGGTTTCCTCCAGTAATCATTATGGTTTCCAGTCACAGAGCTGATAAATTTACCAGTTTATATTTACTACTCTTTTTAAAACTGTACTTTAGATAAGAACTGAGTTAAATTTACAAACGGTTGAATAACTATCTACCCCCTGAAATTAAGCAGTTAATATTCATTAAATATGTTTAAACACATTTCTAACAACATTAAGTTGTGTGTAGAGGATCGGTGACTCTGGAGGAGCAGAAAGTTTCAGTCGTTCTTTCTGGTTGGGAGTTCAGGGAATTTTGTTCTGCTTCTTTTTTTTTATCCTATTAGTAGAAGAAAAGTCAGTGATTTCTTCAATAAAGTGAATATTTCTATCAACATCTGTTCAGTTAATAAACCTACATACTTTTGGGGGTTTATTGTTTTTTTTGTGAACTTATCTGTGAAAAGTAAATATTACAGTTATTAAAACAATGATTAATTAACTTTTAATTACGTGCAAAGAATATTTGATGTAATTTTTTCATCTTACCTAATAGTCTCATTTTTTGATTTTATCAGATATACAACAATATAAAACAAAAATCCATTCCAGAGCAAGGATACCATACAGCACACTGAGCAATATTCCTTGCACTATTGCTGCGATGTTTATCTTTTCTCCACATTCAGCATCAGTTGAAGTATTTCCTGCTTTTATCAGCTGAAGGTTTTGTTTTTCACATCTGCAGTAACAGAAACATGCATCCAGGTTAATGCTCTGCTGAACATCCTGCTGTGTTTAAGGCATTTCTAAAAGACTAGCTTACTGTGTGTGTGGCTGACAGGACGACATTGATCCATTAGAAAACGTTCCAGCGACGCAGTCAGAGCAGTCTGTGTCTGTGGAGGCTGTTCCTGAACAAACACAAACCAGTTTGCAGGCAGTTTGTCAGAAAACTCTGATCAGATGTTCAGCTATAATAAACATGTAACTCAGTTTATCTTTCTTTATCGTCAGACTATAAATATAAAGTCAGCAGTCATGTTAAAGCTACAGTGTGTAATTTTCGCAGCGACATCTAACGTCCAGACCGCAGCAAACTGAACATCTCCCCCCCATACACCCCCGGCAGTACGGCGAGCGTCCACAGGACAAAATGTTTCCACGGCGTCCGCGATCACCTGCCCTCTTCGTGATGAGGTTTGCTTACATAGATAATTTTACAGATGGTATTTCATTAGTCTGTTTAGTGTCAGTCTCAGTTCATCTCTCAACTTGCCGTAAGTCCTTTGGTAATGGGCGTCTACTTGTCGCTAGTTTGTTGGCTCACAACGCGTGGCGCGAAAGATGTCAACCATACCCCACTCCGTAATGCGAGACCAGCTCCTATGTAATTATACATACTTGAATTCTAAGGCAAGCATGAAATATTAAGGTTAAGAGCTGAGCACAAGTAGATGATGATGAAAATAACATAGTTATGTATAATATATTACATTTCTGACTGTATATCCCTGTAATTTTATTACACACTGTAGCTTTAAAAGCATTTAGGATGTCCAACCTGTCCTCCTGATGAACTGTCCTGGTTCACAGCTCCTGTGTCTCTGTGCTGCACCACAGCCTCCTGGTTTAAGGTCTGTACAGAAGAATCCCTCCATTGGTTCACAGACTGTGTCTACAGCGCGTCTACATTCTTTCTTTACCTTCAGACCAGCTTCTGAAAACAGATATATATAGACTCTTTTATCTATATCCTCTGCAATCCAGTGCTGCAGACACCTGTTAACCATCCATTCTTTCCTGCTGTGATGCAACAAGGAAACATCTTAAACATGCAGGAAAGGGGTCACAAAGGAAGAGTGTTGGGAACCATTGGTCTAAAAAACTGTTTTGATTAAGCAAGAAGTCCTGAGAAGTTCAATACCAACACACATTCATATAAACAGTTCTGTTAGATTTACAGTAAAGATTCATACATGAATGTACCTGAATCACAGGTAGAACATGGAGAGCATTTCTTCAGACCATTTGGCTCGTCCATGTAAGTCCCAGCAGAGCAAGGCAGACAGGATGTACGTATGAACTCTGTGCAGTCTGTATGTACCCGACGCCCTGTTGGAAAATAAAACATGTTGTTCCTTGACCATGTGTTGTTTCCATGGTAAGCAAACTGCAACAATTAATACTGTGTTTAGCTTTGATCTACTGTAGTGAGAGGTCTAGAGGTATATTCAGAACCAGATATAAAAACCAATGATAAAGTCAAAGTTAGGCCAAAACAGCTTATTCTACAGAAATGAAAATTAATTAATTTTTCAACTTATGTTCTACAAGGAATCAGTACACTGTGTCGAGAAATTATAAAATGTGTTTCTTATTTTGAAGCAACCATTTAATCAAGTTTTGATTACCTTAGTTAATTTATATAGCCCAGTAATTGATCTAAAATATAAAATAGCTGGTCAAAAGCAAATATACTCATGAATTTGTTAAAATAGTGAGGTTTAAAGCGATACTGTAACTTCGTCACTAAGGGGCACTAGACCTGGAACTTCCTGGTTTATTACCCCTGTAAGCCTTTAACAACACTGAACTGTAGCTAAATGAACCAGTCTTGTTTGCTGTTTTGGTATCTGATAGCAGCAGGGCTGTCAACTCTCACCCATTGGGAGTGAGATTCACCCATCTCAGAGTCTTCAAACACTCTCTCTCCATATTCCCAATTTCTCACACTAAAAAATGACATTAAAACTCAACTCTGTTCCACTTATTTATGTATAAAATTACCAGTGATCAAATGCCAGTCCGTGTTTTTATGCAACCTTAGTGCTAACACACAAGGACTTGCCAGGTTCATATCCAGTCTGTATTCCCAGCTATTCAATGTGCTAGATATTGAAAAAAGACAGTTGTTATGAAGTAGCTATGTCATTTTAATTTCTATTTTATCTAATCTGGACTATGGATAATTCTCTTTGTAAATTATTGAAGATTTTAAGCAATCTTGTGCTTGAGTAAATATGAAAAAATACAGCAGCTAGCTTAAATTATTGATGTGGATAGGATCACATTAAATGGTTTGTTTTCTCTTTACCTGGTGCTTTTTTAGTCCCAGTTTTGCTCACAAGTTAAATAATTATTGCTCAGTCTAGTTTAATAATCTTCTGTTGGCATTTAGGAGTAATTAAACCAACACAAATATTTTAATTTTTAAAGCTTTCAGGTTTGTCTCTCAAACCTATAGGAGGTCCACAAAAGTAAAAGAACCATTGCATTTTATTTTTTAAAAGATCAGCGACCAAAGAAAAGACCAACAACATTCAGAGAGGATGTGTGGAACAGCTCAGCTATCCTAAATTCATAGAGGAAAAACAACAGGGATGTTTTCATTTTATTATCACTTATCATATTCATTTGTCTTTATTTTGGTCCATTAAATATGTTTAAAAACTAATTTCCGTCACACCTTCCAAAACTGAAACATCCAGAGAAGAACTGTCTCCTGTCATGGTGAGTTTTTATCAAACCTGCAGCCTCCTAGAAGGTCTGGATTACGAACTTTAGCTGTTTTTTCAATTGTAAAGGGAAAAGCTAATAACATAATGAATGAAGCTTTATAATCCTGTAGACTATTACCAAATATTCATACACAGTTTGTACAGGTTTCACTTGAACTGGTTCCTGTATCAATGCCAGTAATCCAGTAATAGCTTATTAGTTCCCCATTGTTTAATTTACTGCAGAGAATAATTAAAGAACAAAAATGTGAAATTCTTAGTTCAAAGTATATTTAAGATGCAAGTATTTTAGTAGGGCCCATTCTGCTTTACTTCAGTTCTCTAAAAAAAATCACCAGAATCTAGAAAATAATGTATATTGTGAGAAAAATGTTCCACATAACTAAAACCACTTATTATTATCCAGTAACATTTACCGTGCTATCAAAGTTCCACATTTTTCCACTTTGTTTCAGTTAAATCCTCTGAAAATCTTCAACCTATAGCTGCACCGATCCTCCTCATCTAACATGACAGGGTTTTCTGTCCAAACTATTTCAAAATCTCACCCCAAGGTTTGGTGAAAAGTTGGCAGCCCTGTAGCAGGTATCCTAATGTCCGCATTATTTCATGGTTGAACTCGCTTGTTCTACACTTATAGTATCGATAATGATCATATAAATAAATAGTGTCTAACCTGTGAAATTTCAGTACAATAACCAGCCCTTCTGATACACAACAACTAAGTGACAACTTTTGAGTGGGCTGCACCCACAACTATATAGATACTTTTGAAAAATTAGCTTTTGGATAGTTCTGATAGTTTAAATGATTCAACTCTGCTGCCCAGTAGTTCCCAAAGGTTCTCCATATTCCTTCTCTGGTTCTGACAGATTAAATGATGGTATTAAAGGAGAAGCATCAATAACTAAATAATGCAGCAGATTAAATGTGGTCCTGGCTCTTCCTTCTTGTCCCTTCCTCACTTTCCTCTATAACAAAGATTTTACTACAACACAAGACCATTCCTTGTCTTCAATTATCAACTAAACTGACTTAATCTTTTATTTTAATTGTTTTCTTTTAAACTAAACTAACCTAATATAAGCTATAATTTTAGATGTGCCAGGTGAATAAATATCTGTTATAAATTAATCAGTTGATGACTGTGATGGGTATACACTAAGTGTGTGAGTCTGTAATGTGTGTGTGTGTGTGTATTTTAGATCCATGTGCATGTAGGGAACTATTCTGAGTCAATGGTAAAATAGACCTAGATATAAAATTTCTTTCCCTGTATATGAATAAAACTGTAAATGGGAAAACCAGCAGTTTGAGCCACAATTCTGATGCATTTAAATACTTCAGTGGTATTGAAATGCCCAGAATATTCAAATTTGCTGTGAAGCTCGATACAGCAATGTGATGTAATGAGGCCTCGCTCACAGCAGTAATGAGACTGGAATGTCCACGAAACACTTACAGATACATAGTGCTAAATATTGACACAAAAAAATTATTTAAAGGGAAACACGTTTTTTGTATTTTTTTTTTTACGGCACTTGATTTTACATTTGTACATCATGTTCTACTCACCCATATGAGTTTTGTGTCATTTAAAGCCGTTCTGAAGATATTCCGTTAGGTTATATCCAAGTAAAGTCTTCCTATGGACAACGACTTGAAGGCACAAACTAAACTGTTCATAATTTATTCTTTTGTGTGTGCTTTTTGTATTTTAACCAGCATTCAGAACATGGGAGGCCAATCACTGTCCCCAGACATCCGCCGTTATATTTTTATTTTTTATGTTTTAAAACAAAAACGGCGCATGTACTTACGCCATCATGTCGCATACTACCATTCATTCATTCTTTCCGCTGAACTGCTGCTAGTTTTTTCCTCACATGCCTGGAAGATGTCTAGTGTTGCTACCACAGATGATCTCACTCTCCAAATGGTATTGAATGATTCAGATTAGCTAGAATGAATAGAAAGGGTAGAGCGTGAGCCGCCAGTAGCCCGGCTGCCTGTCACACGACTCCAGTCCAGATGCGCTGGATGATCTCCATACACGCCTCCGCTTTGTTTAAAAAACCATATAGTGTAAATATCAAAAATATAACCATCAGAATGTTGGGGGACAGTGATTCTCGCAGTTTTGGGCTTACGTTACTTTTGAAAAGTAATTAGTTATAGTTACTTCTCCCAAAAAGTTACTTAGTTACTCAGTAAAGTAACTAGTTACTAGTAAAAGTAACTATTGCGTTACTTTTGTATTTCTCGCTCGCAACCCCTCACCCCCCGCCCCCACCTTCTCGCCATGTGTTTCAAAAGCCAGCTGAATAGAAGCGGACTGACAAAGACAAGAACCTGCAGAGAGACATCAGAGGGGAACGCTATCTGAGAGGGTTTATAGGCCCGTCAGATAGGGGAACGCAGTATCTGATGAGGTGTAAATATCATCCAGGCTGGAATTACCTCTGAAGTTTTTAAACACTAATGCTCAGATCTGGTGAGTTTATGAAATTAACTGGGGATGTCTAATTCTGAATCCTGTGTGTTTGGGTTTTATAGATATCTTTCACTCACTCACTCCTTTCCTCACTCCCGCTCACCTTTCACTCACTCACTCCCTCCCTCCCTCCCTCCTCCCTCCCTCCCCTCACTCCCTACTCACTCACTCACTCCCTCACTCACTCACTCCTCACTCACTCCTCCTCCCTCCCTCCCTCCCTCCCTCCCTCCCTCCCTCCCTCCCCTCACTCCCTCCCTCCCCTCCTCCCCTCCCTCCCACTCCCTCCCTCACTCACTCACCACTCACTCACTCACTCACTCACTCACTCACTCACTCACTCACTCACTCACTCACTCCACTCACTCACTCACTCCTCACTCACTCACTCCATCCATCCATCCATCCATCCATCAATCCCAATTTCTCTCTCCATATAGGCTAACATTTGACGAGTTCACTTTCTTTCCATAGTTCTCCTGTGGTGTGAGCACAGGGTGACAGTTCACAGCCTTTAGCGAGCATGCCGCGTTTCCTGTCAAGCTGCACGCGGTGAATCATGTACGCCCGCGCTTGCAGCCGAGAGACAGGGGAAACCGTATCTGTTGGGGGCGCGCAGCTTGACATAACACCGGTATTTCCATCTGGAAAGCGCTGTTTTGCTGCTGGAGTCCTCCTCACTCTCTCCATCTCTCTGGTATTGTCTGCTGTACGTTAATACCGCCAGCAGAAACACCCACCTTGTTAGGACTCAGACTGTCTGTGTGGTCTGTGTTTTTGTGTGTTTGTCTTCCTTGCTCCACTGCAGGCGGCTCCTGGTTCTGATTCTCCTCCTCACAAACCTGCTAGGGGGGTTACCTGCGCTGCTGACTGCCACTACCACCGATGCCAGGTGTTTGCCAGTTTGGGGTACTCTAGCCAAGCCTAGTTTTGCTGAGTCAAACTGAGTTTTTGTCAACCTGAGTCTTAACGTTGTTATTTTTGTTTTTGCCTCTCTGTTGCAGGAAGTCATCCTGCAAACTGGATTTTCTGACCTTCTCTCCCCTGGAAGGACCTACTGAGCTTCAAACTGAGCTGGGGATACAAACAGGAGGTTTGGATCCACTTTTCCCCCGAGGAATGGTTTGAGCTTCACACTGAGCAAGGTATTCATCTGCACCACAGTCCGTTCAAGTACCGCCTTGGAAAACTGAGTGGCAGTCAGTCTTCTCCGTTCATCTACAAGCAACCATCATTCTAGGTAACCCTGTCCACCCTCCACCATATTAGATTAACACCGGGACATATTCCTCAACTACTGGAGTCTAAGAGTCAACCTATTCTCTGGAAACGTGAGTCTGCCTACCCTTCCTCCTCTTCAAGTTCGAGAAACAATTTTCCCACTGAACCTGAACTAACCACACTGTCTTCCTCTCACCTTTCAGTTCCGGTTGAGCAGTGTTCAGAGCAACACTGGAATCTCGACAAAACTTCTCAATACACCTGTTAAACTTTTCCCCTTGTCTCTCTAGATTGGTTTTATGCTGCATGTGGATCAGAGCTCTTGACAAGACACACTTTCACACCCACCCAACTGACAGACGGAATCTCACTATACATTAGCCAGTCTCATCCTCCCCTCTCTCATGACAAGGCACGCACAAGTCCTATCATGAAAAAAAGGTTCATTGTCGCGACCTTAGTAAAGTTGCTGGTAACGGGTTAGTCGGCAATGGTAATTGCCGTTATAGTTACAGTCAAAGTAATTAGTTAGATTACCTCTTACTAAAAAAGGGTAATGGCGCTTTAGCAGATTTACTTTCAACGGCCTTACTCCCATCACTTGTGACTCTCCTACATGTTATGAATGCTGGTGTACCATAAAGAACACATTGTGAACAGTTTAGTTTGTGCCTTCAACTTGTTGCCCATAGGAAGATGTTACTTGGATATAACACAAATCTAATATCTTTGGAAAAGCTCCAAATGACACAAATCTAATATGGGTGAGTAGAACATGATGTAATAACGTAAAATCAAGGGGGCCAATGTAAAAAAAAACACCATTGCCCTTTAAGCCAGAGTAAATACACTCAAGGACTATCAGGCATACATACATACAGAGGATTTTATTGCATTTTATCTCGTTATAACAGAGCCCACATCATCATAAATAGTGAATTATCATTTAATGGAACCTACCAGGAGGACACATCGGACAGCACTCATTTCCTATCCTGTATTCTGTTAGATGACATGTGATGGTATGGACTATGAAGGCTCTCATTAGGATTATCTGTAAAGAGCAAAAACAGTTTTATATAGATAAGGCCAACATTTTCACCAGAGTATTTTCCGTTTAAAATTTTAATTTCACTTAGGGGTCATCTGCAGTTTCAGGTTTTAGACGTAACCTTGTCTGTAAGCTTAATTCTTGCATTATTTTTGTGTTAATGAACACAGAGGAATACCGGTACATCTTGTAATGCTCCCACTTCAACTGTTTGAGACAGAACCAAAATAGTCAGCCAATCACACTGCAGTGTGATAGTACAAGGCAAGACATATAGTTGTGATGAAAGCAAGAGCTGACCACCCCACAGCTAAAACCAAACTAAGCAAAGTAGGGGGACGTATGAGTAGCTGCTGCTATCACATCTGTCGAAATCCATGATTTCATCTTTGAAAGAGGAACAGCAAGAGCACCAGTTGTGGTCAATTTGTTACCCTTATTGGTTGAAACCAAATGATGGTAGGCCAGCACTAGGTGTGATGCCAAATGAACATGGAGGGTTCTGCTGAATGTCCCTCTATTCTCTTGCTAATATTGTGAGGACCTAAACCGGAGTACTACATTTTATGATCTGGCTTGTCAGGTTACTTTTCACAAGCATCTAAGAACTCAGAATAGTCTAATCATCAGTCATAATGGGTTAGTGGTATGACAAAAAGATAAACAGAGGGAACCCAAATGGCTTTCTTTTCACTGTGCTAAGATTCGGCAATTTTACTCCAGGGGGAAAGTCATGCACACTGAATAGTCAGCCAGGCTTGGACACAGAATTGCTATGGAGCGACTTGCAGTTTATTTATTTTTTACTTTTAAATTTAAAACTAATCTATTGGCATGTGGCTCCCTGGGTTCCCCAGATTCTCCCGTACAACAAAGGAAAGGAGAGACAGCGTTCTGGAACTCAGTCAGAAGCAGCGGGAAATCAGCGCACAATCAGAAAGAGCATCAGAACCAAGACAAGGAAGCCAGCCATGACCCTGGAGCTAAGAAAGCGCAGTTTGAGATTACGGAAGACAACAGTAGATTAAATAAGCTTGCCGGGCAGATGGGGCACCAGAGCAGGGGAGAGCTGGCATCTTGCAAGTTCAAGAGAAAAGTGGAGGAGCACAGAGGAGCACAGAAGTAGATCGAAGTAGCCTGTCAGGCAAACATTACACTAGAGGCTGTGAATGGCCAGTATGGGGGCAGACGTATGTCAGAGAGGTCAGCCAAGGAGACAGAACAGAGAGAAGAGTCAGCTGTCCGGGCCTAGCCTCTAGAGGCAAACTGTGGGAGATCGAAGGAATAAAGAAATAGATCAGAGAAGGCAATGGCTGCCCAAGAGCTAGGATGATGAAAAAAATCAGCCCACAAATCTCTTAATCTCCCCGCTTCATTCTTTGCCAGCATTATTTTCTCCATCTTCCATTTTTCCTCCTTTATTTCTCAAGTCTGGTTGACAAATTGTGACCAGCACAATCACAGAGATGTCTGCCTCGTTAGATAATGGTACGGATCAGGAATTTTGGTAGCCAAATTCCAATTACAAAATTACAAAAAAAGTATCTGCTGATCACAGCATCCAATCCATAAATCTTTTAAATGCTGTCTCATCAGTGTTGCTTTCGTCAGTGATGGCGCAGTGCTCCTTTTTTTTCATTATGATAATGAAAACTGCCGAACTAAACATAGATCTTTGATGATGGCGAAAACTTGATTGGTCATCGGTTGTGATTTTAGATCAACAAGACGAGACTAGATAAAAATAAACGTGGAATCGGTCAGACTTTTTAAATCCATCAACGTGCTGTAATCTGTTAGACCAGTTAAGCGGTATCAGCTGTGCTGCTGTGTCCTGTTTGGTTATTACGCACACTTGGGGCGTGCAGCACTGCATATTCTTCATGACCACAGATGGCATGTACAGATGGAGATGAGTAGATGGAGAAGTAATAAATAAATAATAAACCTTCTTTAATTTCTACCAAATCCCTAAATTATATTAAAAAAAATATATTTCATTGCATACTGTTTATTTTTGGATAAAGAGCCAGGTGAAAAGGTACATAGGTCTTTGAATATTTCTTTCATTGTTCTCGTTTATGTCTATTTAGATAAGATGTAAATGCTTCCTTGTATTGTCTTTAAAACATTTTCTCTGTTTCCTTTAAATATGTCAGCATTTTAGTTAATATATTCATTCAATTAATGTCTGGATTGCCATGGCATTACAAGACAATTATATGGGTTCTCTCTGTATTTTTTTATATCAAAACCCTGTGAATTTGTAACTTTGTCAGGGTGAGTTGACGCTAACAATTTTTTTTTTTTATTATGAAGGATAAATTATCTTTAATAATTAAAACAAGGATGTCCACTATGAAAAACATCTGGTTTACAGAAACTGGGGGGAGGGGAAATTATTTATGTGTTGATTGTTGACACGGTGGGGTGTATAGGTAATATGGCAAGCCAAGAATGCCACTATTCGCATCTAATTATCACGTTTAGATTGAAATTCACCCGGTAAAAGCGCCCGTTTTCCCGAAATTTCGCCACTTTTTTCGCCGTCTTTTACCAACAAGCGCCCGTCCGTCATGATGGTACCGCAAGACGCGCGTTCTTAACGCACGTATTGACAGGTCAAAACACACGTTCTTGATGCACGTTCTGACCCTATCCTAATATGATAATAATGTCCCTCCTTCTTTTTCCGACAGCCAATGCATTTGAACTTGTTGAATCCAGTTGCTGATATCAAGACAGCCAGACCAAGAAAGTTAATCACAGATCTGCTTTGTGGAAAGCTCTGCACAGAGCTCTGTGTGGCAGCATTGCCAAAGTTCACGGTATAGTCGTTTCAGAAAGCCGTAAGTTAGGAATATATTCACTACATGCACTTTGCTGTTGCTTTGAATCAGTTTTTGCAACTGAGAAGTGTCGCAGTGGTTGAAGTGACCGCATGTAATGCATAGTTTTTGCTGCAATACAGGTTTGAAACCGGCTGAGGCAGTTCGACTTCTCCCTTGATATTTCCTCTTGTCTCTAACCAAGCCCGTTTCATATTTTTGTTTTTATTTAAGAATATAATCCATAAATTAAAGCTACTTCACTGTTGTTTTTGACCCATCGCCATGCATTCTTTCATGTAAGACTTTTTTCATTGTGCTAATAACATGACAATAAAGGGACCACTTGTGTTCCAGAAAATGTGTCTGTCTGACTTGTTGTCTGTATGTTTCCTGCATATAACTAACCTTTTCCTAAGCTCATAATGCTTTCTATAGCCCTGGAGCAACTTTATAAAAATTAAAGCTTATAAAAAATAAAGGCTACTCTTAAGCTATCACCTCCAATGTCAGCATGGATGTTAAAATCTCCCACTATGATGACCCTGTCCCAGTATTTACTAATACCAAATCAGAAAGGAACTCTGAAAACTCATCTAAAAATTCAAATTAAGGAAACTGGTGGATGATACAAAAGTTACAAAAAGAAGAGGTTTCTTGCTTTTGCAGTGTGGATCAGGGAAATTAAGGGTTAAATGTTTGTAAGTATTAACTGCCTTTGGAGTAATCAGTGGGTCAGACTAAAAAGATTGTTGCTACTCCTCCTACTCTCGCCCAGAACTTCTGGGAATGTTGAAAATATTAATAACTAGTTGCCTGATTTATGCTCACATAATCCTCTTGCCTCCAGCCAGGTTTCTGTAAGGCAACATAAGTCAATGTGATTATCACTAATCAAGTCATTAACCAGCACACTTTTAGAGGAAAGCTTATCTTGTTAAAACAGACCGCATTTAATTGTTTTAACTTTTTCCCCAATTGGAGTTATTTTGATTTTAATTAGATTATCATGATTTACTCCTCTTTGCTAATTTATTAGATTTTGGTCGTGGGCAGACACACTGTCTGGATGGAGTAAAGAGTGGGTAACAGTAGAGAAGCTGCAGAGATGTGTGTTAAACTACAACTCTGCTTCCTGGTCTGCACCCCTGGGTGGTCAGGGTTTTGGAGGACTAATAAATGTGGCCAGATTCCTAGAAAGAAGAGCTGCACCATCCAAAGTGGGATGGATGCCGTCTCTCCGAATCAGACCAGGCTTTCCCCAAAAGGATTGCCAATTATTAATGTAGCTCACGTTGTTTTTCACCTAGACAACCAGCTGTTACTACTGTCCCCACGGCTCCTGGGGGCTTCAGCATTGCGGTGGCTGGTGCTACTTTATTGTATCTGTTATCCTATCTTCTTTGACAACCGGCTAAACATGTCATCACTGGTCAGATGAGGGAGGGGGTCAGAAAAAATTTTGTTTTGGCAAAGTTACACACTGAAGCAATACTAATTTTAGTGACCTCCGATCGGCATAACTGAGTGTCATTACTGCCAGCTTGAATAACAATCTTACTGTATTAAACCTTATCCTTAGCCCCTCCGCAAACATTTGATTATGGTCTGACTATGGAGCTGCCAATTACCAGAGTGGGCTTCTCAGTGGATGTATAACTGATCGGGGAAAATTGGTTAGAAACCTGAATAAGTTGGTGGTGACCAATGTGCACAAATTCACGACTACGCTTTCTGTGTACAGTTACCCAATCGCCTGTCTGCTCAGGCACTTTTGGAGGACAGCTATGTGGGGGGCCTACTTGCATTATAAGAGCAGCTAGTATTTCCTCACTACCCTCTCCTCTCTGAACACTTTTTAATAACCTTCAGGATTACTTTTTCAGAGTCCTCCTCCCCCAAAAGAATAATTCACTTTAGTAGATCATTATCAGATAGTGCAGTTATACATTTTAAAGAATCAGCTTCACTTTCTCTTGGTCTCTGTGTCGCTGAGCAGTGCTGCAGAGTGCAGGTTGATGATTATGTTGATGGGGTTGCTAGTTCTCTGCGTACTGCCTTAGACAACGTGCTAGCTTTGAAAATGAAAACATGAAAATAGAAAGCTGGCTCCTTGGTTTAATGCTGAGCTATGCACTTTGTTGGCAAAATGCTAGAAACTGGAAAAGAAAATATCACTCCACAGGCCTACGGAAATCCTTCCTAGTCTGGAAAAATAGTTTACTGGTGTATAAGAGGACCCTTTGTAAAGCAAGAGCAGCATATTTCTCCTTATTAAAAGGAGAATAAGAATAATCCTAGATTTCTTTTTAATACAGTTGCCAAACTCACCCAGAGCCATAGCTTCCGGTTGAACCGGCTCCATTCCACCTGCTCTTAGCAGCAATGATTTTATGAGATTCTTTATAAATAAGATTGATCTATTAAAAATAAGATCATAAGCACTCTCTATCTACGATTGGTTTGTCTCTGGAGGGTGGGGCAGCATCTGAGGTAGTCATGGAATCTGAACCGGTTTAGACTGCTTTGATCCAGTTGAACTTTCAGAGTTAGCAATATTATTGTCTTCATCTAAGCCTTCAACTTGTATGTTAGATCCAGTTCCAACCAGGTTATTAAAGGAGGTATTCCCTTTGATCTCCCTCCCCCCATTTTAGATGTGATTAATCTATCTCTGTTACAGGATATGTACCTAAGAGCTTTTAAAGGTTGCTGTAATTTCAGTCGGGCTTTAGAGCTCATCATAGCACTGAAACAGTTCTGGTGAAAGTCACTAATGATACGGCCTCAGATAATGGGCTGTTGGATCTCAGTGCTGCATTTGATCCAGTTGACCATAATATTCTTTTTAGAAAGACTTTGAATATTTTTTTTGGAATTAAAGGAACAGCACTAGACTGGTTTTAAATCTTATCTATCTGATCAAATTCAGTTTGTTCATGTTAATGACAGATCTTCCTCATGCTCAAAGGGTTACCTGTGGAGTACCACAGGGATCAGTGCTAGGACCAATTCTCTTACTTTATACATGCTCCCAATTGGTAGAGTTATTAGACAGCATGGGATTAATTTTCACTGTTATGCTGATGATGTTCAGCTATATCTGTCTCTAAATCCAGATGAAGTTAACCCATTACATAGATTACAGGCATGTCTTGAAGACATAAAAACCTGGATGACTCTTAACTTTCTCCTTGTAAATGCAGACAAAAACAGAAGTTATAGTCTTTGGACCAGAGTCTTTGAAAAAGAAGCTGATTAGTCAGTCACTTCATTTGGATGGGATTAAACTGATTTCAGATAATAAAGTAAAAATCTTGGTGTTGTTTTTGATCAGGACCTGTCATTTAAATCCCAGATCAAAGAGGTTTCTAGAATTTCCTTTTTCATCTGAGGAATATTGCAAAATTAGAAATCTCCTGTCCAGGGTGATGCTGAGAAAACTAGTCCATGCATTTGCTACTTCAAGGCTGGACTATTGTAATTTTTACTATCAGGAAGTCCACAAACTGTGAAGTTTAAAAGCCTTCAGCTGATCCAAAATGCTACAACCTGAGTTCTGATGAAAATTTAAAAAAACTCCTTTGTTTATAGATGTTGGAGACCGCCTGTTTTTCCAGTGTAGTCCTGTTTCTCTGACTGTGACTGGCTGGATGTGTTCTCTTCGTCCTCTCTGGCATGGGAGCTGGCTCAGGAGCTTCGTCTGCCTGGCTGTGTGTTTCCTGGACGGGGCCATGCTACTTTACAGCTGCTTTTTGTATCTCTGCTTCTGTCTCCTTGGACCCCAGTCGGCAACTCAGCAGATGGCCGCTCACACTGAGCCTGGTCCTGCTGGAGGTTTCTTCCTGTTTAAAGGGAGTTTTTCCTCTCCACTCAGTCGCTACAAGCATGCTTAGTTTCAGGGTTTGCTTTTGAGTCAATGAGTCAATGCAATCAACTGGTTTTCCTTAGATAGAAAACTTTTAATCAATTTGACTATATGATCTGGTTGAACGGTAAAGTGTCTTGAGATGACATGTTGTGAATTGGCACTATAGAAATAAACAGAATTGAATTGAATTAAATTATGTGAGATAATGTATGAGCACAGCCCACTTCATGGAAATGAACAAAGATACATTGATAGTGCACGTACTCCGTGTGAGACATGCTAATATAAACACCTTTTTATGCTTTGGTTTCATAACGGAGATCTTCAACTGTTCAGAACATTTATGTAACTTCATCTATTTCCTTGTTTCAGTATGGGCTGAAACATACATGCATTGGTCGAATTGTTTGCAGTTTCAACAGACATACATTGAAATCACACGGAGTGCATGCATTGTTCCTCTCTCCCTTTGTTCAGCAGCAATGGCAAATGACTGGTAAAGATTGTGACTAAAAATTTAAATAATGTGCTCTCTAGGACCCGAAATAAACTCTTAAGATTTTTTGACACACTCTTATTCTAATAAGGAGATTTCAGTCTAAAAAAACAAACAAACCTTTAAATATCAAACCTTCAATTTTCAACCAAAGTTTGGCTCATTTATTAGGCGTTTATAATTTTATCAGAATCCATCATTCAGTTATAAATAGATTTACCAGCAGTATAAATGTTGCCATCTCAGAAATAACAGATCACTTCTTTGGAGCTGAACACGTGGTTTTATGTAGCCAGAAGATGAACAGAGATGGGACACCCAATGCTGAACGTCAACATCTGTAAAAAGGAAACAAACATTAAGTTTATTATTAGCATGTTGACAAACAGGGTTGCATAATATTAGGAAACAAATGTTTAATTGAGTATTTTTACTGAATACTCAAAGGGTAGAACTTGTTTTACATAAACATGTTAATGTCTTTATGCTACAGTTTATGCAAACAGGTAAAAAAAAAACTAGAACTTTGACTCCACAAGAGGAAAGACATAAAAGTAGCATCTGGCTAAATCTGCTGTTCTAGGAATAAAACTATTAAGCTGGAGTTTCTTAGTAACTATGATGCATTAAACAGCAAATCATTATCATCAACGTATTTCTACCAAAGAAATGGTAAAAAATCTTTACCTACTGGGTCATCCCGTAATCCCAGGACCGGGTCCTCGGTCCTGGGATTCTTGGATGTGAGTGTTATGTGTGAATGTGTGTACGCCATTTATTTTTTATAAGTGTCTGTGTGTAGTGAGTTGGGACACTAGAGGTGGGAAGGCATGATTCAGGCGTTTTTGTTTTTTTCTCTTTCATTAGTCGGGTTGGGGTTAGGGTTTGAACTTTTGCTCCCTCTCCCGAGAAAATCCCAAGTCTCCGCAAAGTGTGGAGCCCATTTCCCCATCTTGCACCCCTCCGCAGGCTGGCGCTTTGGCCAGCCGTTACATTGGTGATGAAGCAGACTGAAGCAATTTAATCATTGTCTCTTTTATTTTCTCCTCTTTCTTTCATCCTTTTTTCTCCTGTTTTTCCTTTTCTGCTCTACTTAGATTGCAGTGTCCATATAATCTGTAATACTCCCCGCATGAATTATAATAACGCTATTTATATACATAAATCAAACCCTATGGTGATAGCTGTACTGCTCCACTTGTGAAAGTAAAAAATCTGTTGGGCTCTTTTTTGGCATCAAGACAATTATTCTTGTTGCCACATCCGCCAGACAGGACACTGTAAAAAAAAAAAGAAAAGAAGGGAAATGGCCTGGACTTTTGTAGTATTTTATCAGGTCAAAAGACCCCAAAGCGCTTTTACATTGCATTCAATCATTCAGACATTCGCAAAAAGATCCAAATGTCATGCATATATTCCAACTTTTAAAATCTCAAAAAAAGAGAAAAAGGCAATTAGATGTGTATACTATCCTTTGGAGCAAATTAATCAGGCATTGTAAATCTTAATGTTACCATATACATTGGCATTACAAATTAAATGAGGTAGAGACCTTATCATGTCAGCTAGTATTAATTAGTATCAATAGGTAATTTTTGGGCAACCAGTGACGTCCAGGAAAGGCTGGATGGCAACTGAGGAAGATCAGTGACGCTGGAGAGACAGCTGACCTCCAGAAAAGCCTGGCATGGGTGCATGAGGCTAGCAACCTCATGTACAGCACTCGCAAGAGGGCACCAAATCAAGCTACGAATGACCACAATTAGCAATACCCCCAGAGTCTCCCGAGAGGGGGGGAGGATGAGAGACTCGCAAGGACAGACACATCGGTACAGACCAGGACTGATACACGGTTAACGAGAAGGCTCACCCCAACCACACTGACAGGGACGGCACCAGAAGTGTGATGCCAATGTGGCAAGATATGCAAGAACACCAGAGGGTTAAAGATCCATCAAGCCAAGATCAAGTGTGGAAAGGAGGCAATTTTGTTGCAGCGCAGGTTGGAGACACCTCGTCAGACGCAGGAGTACCCCAGTCAGGAAGCACCCCACAGCACTGGAGATTTCTTGGCAACGGCTTTGCCTTTGAACCACACAGTGATCAACTCTGATGCCTCACAGTAACCTCAACCTGCAAAGGACAGAATAAAATGGCCAAAAATGAACAGCAACAAGGAGTGGCAGTAGCTGGATGAGGACCTCTGTAAGATTCTTGAAACTGCTCTGGTAGGGGCAGCAGAACAGAAGATGGCAACGATGACAGCAATCATCTATAATGTGGCCAAGGAGCGGTTTGGTGTCGAGGATAGGAAGACCAGTACTCCTATTGTTCGAATAACTAACTACATGACAACAAATGGATACATTAACACCTCGATCCAGAAGGGGGGGATTCCAGGGTTCTCTGGATGCCTGGAACACACCACCATCCTCAGCCATCTGATCCAGGAGCCCAGGGGGAGCAAGGGCAACCTAACAGTTGTCTGGCTGGACCTCGCAAATGCATATGGGTCCATGCCCCATTCTCTCATCAACAAGGCAGTACCACATCCCCGACAAGATCAGGCAGATGATTAACAGCTACCTGGGGTCATTCAAGCTGCGGTTCCAGACTGCCAAGTTTACCACCGCATGGCAGCTACTGGAGAAAGGCATTGTAACAGGATGCACAGTATCCCCCATTTTGTTCATCATGGGGATGAACCTTCTGATTACAGCAGCAGCAGCAGAGGCCAAGGGACCATCAGTGGGCAACGCAGATGAAACTTCTTGACCAAGGACACAATGACGGAGATGGATATAGCTGAAGTTTGTTTGTACGATGAATTCCATACATTGTAGGCCACAAAACCCTAGAGAAGATCATTACCTGTGATTTAAAAATCAGCATATTTTCAACAGTGCTAAATTGCTCTAATACCACATAATTAGGAATTTCAAAATATAAAGCAGAATCACCATTTTGCTGAAGGAATCCTAACACTTGTTCTCTTTATGTTCACGCAAGACCCTAGCAAGTGACGCTAGCAAGACACATCGCAGCAACTTAGGACTCCAGCCTGTTATCAGGCAAAAAAGGAACCAATGAGTGAAAAAGAAGATTCTGCTGTTTGGTAAATAAATTTTAAATCAGGGGCTTGTGTCACGTTTAGTGGAGGTTTTGAGGACCCAAATGCAGAGAGGAGCAGGTACCGATAAGTTTGGATGGTTTAATGTACCGTATTTTCCGCGACCATAAGGCGCACCGCATACTAAAAGGCGCGAAGTCTCAGTTATGTGTGCCATTTCTGTATTTAACACATTACATAAGGCGGACTATAGAGGCGTTTTTTATATACAGGTACATGTCCTCTACTACGTTTAAATACCTCTACTGCGTATTTAGAAATACAGCAGGAGCAAAACTGAAAAGTATGATTGTGCTTTATTCATGTATTTATTGCAAAGTATTAATCAAACCTGGGTGCTGGCCGTGAGACAGACACATCGCAGATGACACAGCGCTGTGGTCACTCCTAAATTAACTTAAAATCCTGAAACCTGCTGACGGAATATGTTCGCTTTTATTACCGCATCCTGGTGCCTGCAGTTTAAATTATTTAGATGAAAAACACCTGCCAGCCACCGTGGTGAACCCAGCGGGGCTGCCCGGCCCAGAGGCTGATGTTGAAGGGATTTCTACTGTCGATTGCACGCTGGTATGTGGGGGTCTGGCGCCTCCGACAGAAATAATATTAGAAGGCAGGATGATAATCTTGATGAACTGACTGCAATTATTAAGTTTTCAGGTGGACTTTCTCACTTAAAAACATATTAAAACTACTTTATTCCCACTGATCACAGCAAATATAGCTGCAAGATTTAGATTATTTAGATGAAAAACACCTGCCAGCCGCCGTGGTGAAACCGGAGGAGTCCCGCCCAGAGGCTGCTGTTGAATTAAGTTTTCAGGTAGAAAAATAGAGCGGGAGCAAAACTGAGTATGATTGTGCTTTATTCAAGTATTTATTACAAAGTATTAATCAAACCCATCAAAGTCATCATCCTATGTTTCTGAATTAAACAGCTGCAAACTAAATCAGACATGCCAATTTCCCCTTCTCCGATGTCGGCGGTTGAAGTTCCTTTGTCAGACCCGGGATAACAGCGAGCACAGCGTTGATTCACCTTTTTTTCACATCGGCTGTGAGATGGGCACGCATGGAGTCACAGATTAACAGCGATGGTGATGCGTGGAAAAAAACCACCTGGTCTCCTTACATACACCTGCCTCCAGCCACTCTTTCATCATCTCCTCATCCATCCAGCCCTTTTCATTTGCCTTAATATCATATGTCATCAGAGCGATGTGTCTGTCCGCTGTCAGCTCCCAGATCAGCTTCTCTGATTGTTGATGCGGCGTGTCCTGCAGCAAAACTTCAGTTTTCCATCTCAAACAGCAGGAGCGCGTTGGCGGCGTGTCAAGCAAGTCAGATGCTTAAGCGCCCAAGGCGGCTGGCTGCGCCTGCTGCTCAAAACGCTCGCTGGGACTCTTTTGCTTGCGCCTATCACGGCGTCAACCATTGACTTTGCATGTAAACTCGCTGCTTCTGCTGTACCTGCTGCGTCCTGTTCACACCGATGTCAAGCGGTTGAATAACAGCAAACACAGCATTCATTTGTTTCACCATGTTTTTCACATCAGCTGTGAGATTGGCGCATGTAGAGTCACAGATTAACAGCGATGGTGATGAGTGGAAAAACCACCTGGTCTCCTTACATTCACCTCCCTCAGCCACTCTTTCATCATCTCCTCAATGAGGAGGTCTGGTCTCAAAAGTCGCGGTTACAAACACACATAGGAGGCACCGCCAAAGGGCGCACCGCACATTTTTGAGGAAAAAAAGGCGTTTATGTGCGCCTTATAATGTGGTGAAAATACGGTAAGTCCAAGGGAAACAGGCAAAAATCAAAATGCAAAAATACTGAAAACCAAACAAAACCAATAAACGTCAGAATAAATACTCAAGGGAAGCAAGAAAATAGGAAGCAATTAACATCTTTAATAAAAACAACAAACAAGCACTGAATGAAGGCTCTGGTGCTCTTTTAAGCCCAGCACTATGATTATCAAGGTTACTTTCACCTCATTAGGCTAACCAAGTTCTACACAAAGATCCTCTATAGTAGAGATGCAGAACTCGCACTAACCCACACATAGGAACCCTGACAGTCTGTTGATGAAAGTGATATCTGCAGCATCTCTGAGAACATCTGTACAACTTACAGAAGATCATTACTTTAAATTAAATCCTGTTATTGGCTGAACAGGGAAACACGGCAAAAGAATAGGCGTAAACTGAGCATATAGCCAAGATAGGCAACCCCTACTGACTAGGGGCCATTGTGGTGGCCCAGGCTACAAACAGGGTCTGTGCATAACAATCAAAACTTTTAGAACAATGCTAAGAAACACATCATCAATCTCTGCTTTCCCCTTTACTTTTACTAAAGTGGACTGTGCCATCTCATCAGATAAAGGATTGTGGAAAGGCAGTTTCCCACTTAAGTGAGCAGCAAGAAAGATCAGAGAGGAATGAGCTGAAGCAGAGCTTTTAAAGCAAGCTGCAAAGGAAGAAAATATTTTAAACAAAACAAAATTGGGCTGTAACCCTGGATTCTTTCTGAATAGCACCAGAGGTGCATTTCACAAAGCAGGTTTAATAAACTCCAGACTCAAATCCTCAACTGAATCAGTCTAACCTGGTTGGAAATTCAGTTTCATAAACTCTTGTGTGAATTTGTTTGATCACCTCTAAGTAGGTTCAGAGTTGAACGCTTGCGTAACAAGTATAAAGAGCCATTATCTGTGGAGTCCTGATCAGATGAGTAACCATGGCGACAGGCGCCAGGAAGAGCCTATTTCACCCCATTGAAACAAGAGGTTTTTATACATGGAGAATGTGTATAAAAGACAGAGAAACAGCGCTACACCTGCAAAGGAAAGGATAATGGTGAAGGACAAGATTGCTGCTCAAGTTAATACATTGTTTATTATGATGTGCCCTATGGCTGGCTGTTTAATAATTTATTAAAATAACTCTCCTCCCTGTTTTTCCATTTGTAGATCACTCAAATAGGATTCTTCCAAAATCACATTCTTAGAAGGAACTGTTATAACAGATTTTCTAAATTACATTTCTGCAGCAAAATCTGAATATCAGAAAGTAGAAAAAGCTAAACTATTCTACTAAGAATTACATTTAATAAACATAGAAATGTTTACACATTTGGAGTGGCCATTTTGACATTTATCAGCTTGACTGGATATTTATTTATATTTGTAATACATTACGTCATAATCAAAATAATACGAATGCTGACCAGCAACAATAGAAATATATAGATCTGAAATTAATTTCTAGACATCCAGAATTGTTATTCTAGATGTGAAGAGTGTCATTTTGTTTGAAATGGTCATTTTGACAAGAAAATTTTTTTTGTCAGGTAACAGAAATACATATTCAACCAAACTAATACATATTAAAACAGTCGCTATAGGCTGCTATAACTACAAAAAACATTATGGGAAAACTGATTATTGCTTGAATCGTAATGTATCAGCGTATCTATTTAGGTGCAATCACATGGCAGAGACAACAACTTCGCTTTAGTCTGCATCAGGAGCAGAAAGTTAAGAGTCATCCAGGTTTCACTTTCTTGAGACATACCTGTAGTCTGTCATTAGTCTGCACTTTTTGGTTTTGTTTAAGTTTTTTTTTTTTTTCTGAGGTTTTGAGTTTTCAGTTACACTTTGATTCCTGTTTTTCTGTGTTTTCTAGTTTTTTGGTTTCATATCTATTTCCTGTTTACCCTTTGTTGTCCTCTTGTGTCAGTCTCCTTTCCCTAGCCCTCTTCTATATTCTTCTTTCCACACCTGCTCGCATTCAAGTAATTACTCCAGTCTTTTGTTCTGTTTGACATATATAATCCTCCTCTTTGGTTACTGTTTGCTGGTTCGTTGTTGTTTCTTTGTGTCTTTTCCTATGTTGGTGATAGATGGGCCAAATAAACCAGTCAGATCAACGAAGCATATGACGTACTAACAGTTGAACCTTTAGGTTCTGTTGTTTCATACCAAAACAGCAGGAGTAAATACAGTACAGCTCTTGTGGATGCAGAGGCAAGAATTTCTCACCTGAAAAGGTAGAAGCAGAAATTACCACAACAGTTTTTGGGTACTGTCTTGCTGAATAAACATCCAGTGCTTAGAATACCCTAGGTGTTTGTACTGGACTAAATTCTTTAAAATTGGTAAAGGTCAAAGTAAAGTCAGGGTAATTTAAAATCTACGATTGGAAGTTTGTAGAAGCGCAGGATCCAACAAAAATAATAATAATAAATAATATAGATTTTATAGTGGTATGCCATACACTGATGGAGATGAAACATCATACCAGCAGCAACTAAAAAATATGTTAATGTCAGGTTTCCAGCCACATATCTCCACATGGGTGAGAAAACATTTAATCACACTGGCAACGTCTAATGTAAGCAAAGTACATAAGAAAGTAAGTACAAAGAATATTTGCGCCATGCTAAAAAACACGCTAAAAAGGGGAGGTGGTGTGTCTGGAGGGGGGGGCTCAAACATTCTGGTCCAATTCTATATGTGACCAGAAGAAATATAACAATAATAATAATACATTTTATTTGTATTGCACTTTACATTTCAACAAAATCTCAAAGTGCTACAAAATTCATAGTTAAAACAAAACCGTACAATAAAAACAGCATACATAGTTAAAACGAGACATTACAATAAAATAACATAGGTAGTAAAAACAAAACAGTAAAATAACCATAAAACCACACAGATAAAGTACTAACTAATGTTCAAGGCCATTTTAAATAAAAATGTGTTGAGGCCTTTCTTGAACGCCTCCACAGTCTGTGGGGACCCTAAAGGGACTCTGGGAGGCCATTCCAGAGTTGTGGGGCAACTGCCTGGACGGCCCTATCTCCCATTGTGCAGAGCTTGACTCTTGGCTGGTGCAGTCGGTTTCATGATGCGAATCTCCCGTTCCACCACATCCCAAAGATGCACTATTGGATTGAGATCTGGTGACTGTGGCCATTTGAGTACAGTGAACTCATTGTCATGTTCAAGAAACCAGTCTGAGATGATTCAGCTTTATGACATGGTGCATTATCCTGCTGAAAGTAGCCATCAGAGTTGGGTACATTGTGGTCATAAAGGGATGGACATGGTCAGCTTAACAATACTCAGGTAGGCTGTGGCGTTGCAGCGATGCTCAGTTGGTACCAAAGGGGCCCAAAGAGTTCCAAGAAAATATTCCCCACACCATGACACCACCACCAGCCTGAACCGTTGATACAAGGCAGGATGGATCCATGCTTTCATGTTGTAGACGCCAAATTCTGACCCTACCATCCGAATGTCGCGTAGCAGAAATCGAGACTCATCCAGACCAGGCAAGCGTTTTTCCAATCTTCTATTGTCCAATTTCGATGAGCTTGTGCAAATTGTAGCCTCAGTTTCCTGTTCTTAGCTGAAAGGAGTGGCACCGGTGTGGTCTTCTGCTGCTGTAGCCCATCTGCCTCAAAGTTTGGCGTACTGTGCGTTCAGAGATGCTCTTCTGCCCACCTTGGTTGTAAACGGGTGGGTTATTTGAGTCACTGTTGCCCTTCTATCAGCTTCCCGAACCAGTCTGGCCATTCTCCTCTGACCTCTGGCATCAACAAGGCATTTCCGCCCACAGAACTGCCGCTCACTGGATGTTTTTTTTTTTTAGGACCATTCTCTGTAAACCCTAGAGATGGTTGTGCGTGAAAATCCCAGCAGATCAGCAGTTTCTGAAATACTCAGACCAGCCCTTCTGGCACCAACAATCATGCCACGTTCAAAGTCACTCAAATCACCTTTCTTCCCCATACTGATGCTCGGTTTGGACTGCAGGAAATTGTCTTGACCATGTCTACATGCCTAAATGCACTGAGTTGCCGCCATGTGATTGGCTGCTTAGAAATTAAGTGTTAACGAGCAGTTGGACAGGTGTACCTAATAAAGTGGCCGGTGAGTGTATAATAATGGCAGGTGGGGACCTCTCAGTAGCTATGCTTTATGGGGGATTATGGTTACTTTTAAACGTTGGTGGTGCTTTCATTCCCCTGGTATCATGAGACAGATTCTACAACCCATATGTGGTTTAGATAGTGCAGCTCATCCAGGATGGTACATCAATGCAACCCAAGGCAAGACATTTTGCTGTGTCTGTCAGTGTAGTCTCCAATTCCAGAGCCCTGCAAAGTGAACTTCACCAGGCTACAAATGTTCATGGTTCTGCAAAAATGGTTAGAATTAGACTCCAACTGGCTAGAACCAACCTCATCCTCTGGGCTCAGACCAGGTTTTATATATATCAATCAAACTTCTTTAATGTCAACTACAATTATATATATATTTATATAAGACCAGGTTAGTGACTCACACTTTCATTATCCTCCACCTCCACATAGATATGGTCATGTCCGCCTTGCTGCCTTCAGCGTCCAATGAGGCGTCTACGATTATAATGTCTAATGTAACAACACCCAAGTAAAAACAAACAAAAAAAAATCTGGACAAAACTGGCTTGGTTAGTTGTTTGTTAAGCAGAAGATCCCATGTTTCAAAACAATATAGTTCACGTTTGAAGAGTCAAAGTATTGTAGTTTTTAAGATAGAGCTACTCTCATAGAGAACCAGCTATTTATTCATATATTTAGAAAACTTACCTTTACTGATAAATACTTTCATCCACCCTGTGCTGTTTATTTCCGTTTACAGGTCAGATGACACTAATTTGTACTCTGATCCACCAACCCCACACAGCAAGGCAACTTTCCAAGCCTTTCAATCCACAAGATCGATTATATCAATCCCACGTTGGTATCCATATGGAGTCAATACTGTTGTTATAAAAACGATATTTGGATTATTTGCGCTGTAGCTCCTCTCTCTCCGTCGAACCGCTCTCTGTCTCTGTCTCTCTCTCTCTCTCTCTCTCTGCTCTCTCTCTCTCTAACGCTCAATAGCCCCTCTCCCCATGAAAACCAAAAAACTCAAAATTCGCCATATAGACTCATTGAAAATGGATATTTCTACTATTTTTGCATAAGAAATAACACCAAGCACGTTACACAGGATTCGTTTAATTTATTTTAATGATTACTACCGCCAAAAGAGTTTTCTGTCTACCAGCAATCCTGCGCGTGCCATCTGATGGACAAAAATAGTATTACAGCTAAAACTCGAATTTTGAAATTGCATATCGGTTTCCATATTTTCAATTGTTGTATACTTCGTTCTATCTTAATGGTTACATTATTAGAAAATATTAGACTGATACTGTTTGCTGTAGAATGTATAACATCCACTTTAAAAAAGAACGTAAAGTCACTTTTCAGAACAGTCGATCTTTTAAAAAGTGAGTGGAGTGACACTAAAGGATTGTCTGGGATGTGTAAAAGCTATATGCTATAATGGGATACATACACCACTGGCATCAGCTTAGCAAATAAGCCATAAATACAAAAATATTTTTAGTGAATACGACATCTGTTTTGTCTTTTAAAACTGTCTCATAATTTACTTATAACGCTTCTGTAATAAAGAGTTGTTTTTTTTTACTTTTATTTTATAAACTACACCGTGGGTCCTTGAGGGATAAAAACCACTGACAACTTTACTATCAGGAGTAGAGCATTGACCATAGGAAACAGTGTTGCCTGTGAAATTGGGGTCGTAAATGAAATGTTTTTTCGAGGCCTCTTGAAAAATAAATAAAAATCAACCTGAAATAAATAAAAGTTTATCCTGAAGTAAATAATAAATTATTATTAAAAATACTGAACTGGAAATAAATGGAACAAAAAAAAAATTACCCTGAGAGAATTTAAAAAATATTGACAAAAGTAATCCAACCTGAAAATTTATTAAAAACCAACAGTTTTGACAGTTTCTCCAAACTGTTTGTTTTTACTTTGGGTAGAGGGTGTGGAGACCTTTAAAGCTTTTCTTCAGGGTTAATTAGGGAGCAGGGGCGGTTTTGGACATGTGGGACCCTAGGCAAAGACAGGCAGGAGACCTTCTGAATTGAGAAGACAAGACATGAAACAGACCCATTATACAAATACAGAAATGTTTAAATTTTGACTATCATTATTGATACTGTCAATTTTTTTTCTTTAATTGGAGTGAATAGTTGAATACATTTTTCCCACGACACTAGTCTTAAAAAGATTCAAAAGCAGTTAATGCAAGTACAGCTACTGCTTCTTCTACTACTACTACTGGTAATAATAAAAAAAGAGAAATCATAAAAACTCACTTCTACTTTATATACCATAATATTACTAATACTAGCATCAATGCAACTATTAGTACTGCCTTTTGAAGTACTACTACAGCTTCTACTAATATTGAAAAAACTATTCCTGTGAATGATTTTCCTGACAGATAGTGCTATTTATCTCCCTGAAAAGGAGAAAACTACTTAACAGCATGAAATGATATAACACTACAGCTAATATAATATATTTTGGCTCCAGTTTAAGCTTATATACGACCATAAAGTGGGCTTTTTTATCCCCTCTTCTACAGCAGAGTTGAAAGCATAGGGCGTTAACAAGGTGTTTAATTAATGAAAATCAGGGTCACTGGAAAACAATTTGCCAGTCTGAAAATAGAGACTAAAAATAAAGAAGCCTAAGTGGCAACGTAGGTATTTGTGTCAGAAAGTTCTCTTTTTAACAACCTTCAAGGGACCCATGAGTTTCCTTGTTTTTGCCTTTATTTTCTTTATTTTCATTCACCAGAACATGATGTTGCCTGGACACATGTTAATATTTTATCTTCTGTAGCTCTGAGATTGCCTGCCTTCATGCGTACCAACATCTGAGTGATCAGATGCAAGGATCACATGGTCAGATTACCGGTGGTACCTTTTTCCTTCTCTGCCTGATGATATAGCTAAAATGTGCATCCATTGCACATTTGGACTCCTGTGTGCAAAATGAGGTGTGACAAGGCCCCTATGCAGAGCGTGTTATGCGTCTAGGTAGGTGCGGCCCCGATAAGAACCATCTCATGTCCAATATGTTCTTCAGCTCTCTGCTGGGATCTGAATTAGCATCTAATCACAGGTCACAACTTCTACAGAATCTAATACCGATAAGAACATTTTTGCTATAGGAGCAAAAATAAGATTCCTGGAGAACATAAGAACCAGAAGCTGTGTTGTGCCAACTCATCAGAAGATCATGATAAATAACTAGAACTGCAAGTTAGTTAATTACAGTTTTTTACAGTCGCTAGGACCCATTTTTCAATACTTCAATACTTTCAAAACTCTTCACACAGTTCTCCAAACCAACTTTCAGCTTGGCACAGCAGTTCATTTCACATTCAAAATGCACTAAAACTACCAAATCACTTCATACATATCTCAAATCAACACATTCTTCCATAACACTAGCAAAGGTTGACAGCCAAGAAACACACTTTGTCACCCACAAAACAATGACCTAAAAAACACTAACAACATGTAGCATTATACAATCTAGGTTAATAATTCACTGCAATAGAGGTTACTGGAATGAATCAGACATGATGCAGAATGCTTCAATATATTTTATGTCTTTTATTTGTTTTTAGGAGTAATTCCAAAATACAAGAATTTGTATTCACATCATCCACTGATACAGATACAATAGTAATGCTAATCTACTCGGTCTTCTCCATTTGGCCACAGGTTCTCATCCACATCACATCTTATGTCATCTAGGGCAATACACCTAGGAAAGAATCTTCTGGCATGCCTGATCCATCCCTGACAATCTTCTGCTGATATGTCCAGGCATCCAGCATTCATTGCGTCCAGGAGGGACATTTGATTATGTGGATGGTGGTCATAAACCTTCCACCTCCATGAGGAAAAGAATTCCTCTATGGGGTTGAGGAATGGAGAGTAAGGTGGGAGGAAAAGTGACACCATTCTGGGATGGGCTGCAAACCACTCGGTGACTGCACGAGAGTGGTGAAATGCCACATTGTCCCATACAATTATAAATGTTGGTGGATTTCTTCTCTCTGCATCCCTTTCCTCACCTAGCACAACCCTTCCATAGAGATCATGCAGGAACGCAAGGAGACGTTCAGTGTTGTATGGCCCAATTAGTGGTTTGTGTAACAGCAGTCCATCAGTGGATATTGCTGCGCACATTGTGATGTTGGCACCCCTCTGGCCCGGGACATCCACTGTGGCTCTCTTCCCAATCACATTCCTTCCTCGTCGCCGTGTTTTGGCCAGGTTGAAACCTGCCTCTATCCACAAAGATGAAAATGTGGGGCGTTTGCCTGCCTTCAATCTCCATGACTCTCTATAATAAATCCACAAGGCAACATAAGCTGTTACAGTAGTAAACATTACCTAAAAAAAATTTCTTTGTGTGTGTTTTGTTCAAAAACAGTTCTGTATTTTATTGTGATCTTACCTGGACATATTGGTTCCTGAGTTGCTTCGCATGTTCGAAGAGTCCCCAGCGCCAGCTGCAACAGTGTACGCCTGTCCCAACCCTTAACTCTGATGTTTTTTCAGGACTCCAGAAATAGTCGCGGCGTTGTTTATCCACGAATATTTGCGCACGTAATGTTGTCTGCCAAAATCCGTCTGTAAATTCTCTTTGAGCGTTATGCCATTGTGTCTGAACGGCATATCAACAATGGCAGTTTTATGCACATCAGTGAGCATCCCTTTCTCTCCCACCTTGTGTCGGGATAAACCAACGCCTGTGAGTCCCAGCCCTGTTTAGTACCGTTAGCCACTACACACAAGTCCTATTTACTTCTGTAATGTGCAACTCAGCTACAAATGCCCTTGCAGAATACATGTTACCTGTTATTTTTCCGGAAACCCCTAACAATAAATGCCATTGTTGAGCTTTTTAGATTTGGCTGCACTCTCTGACCAGCCTCTCTCATTGAGAGACCATGATTTACTACATGATCAATTACAGTAGCTCTGATCTCATCTGAAACTGTTACAGCTCTTGGTATTCCTCTCTATTCTTCCTCCACCACGCATACGTATTCCTCGCCCCCTCCCAGCCCCTCTTCTTCCTCTTTCAGCCACTTCTCTGTTTCTGGCTGGGTCCATGTTTACATCACAATACAAAACTATTCAGCAGTTGTCTCCTTTTGTAATGAAATTGAAAGAGTAACACCTGTGTAGATGTTCATCTACAATGAGAATCAGCTGTGGTTGGTCCAATTGTCCACTTATTTTTATAGCATTTAATTTTAAGATGTAAAATATATTTCATTAAAATATTCCTGTAGAAATGTAGCAAATTGCTGTCTTATTCAGTTTTGTATTATGTTATTGTTTTGAACATAAGTTTAACAGTTTTGAAAACAGTATGTAAGCATGTGCAAATTGTCCTGTAGGTACACAGAGTTTTGGCGGTTGTTGTGTCGAAGTGAGAAAAGAATTAATGTAATTTGAAAGATGTAGTCATTGAATGCATTTTGTGCCAAAGCAATGATAAATGATCCACAGTTTAGCCCACATATACTTCTGTTGTGCTCACTGTGTGAAGAGTTTTGAAAAAGTGACCTAAGTATTGAGAAATGTGTCCTAGCGACTGTAAAAAACTGTAATTTACGTAGAAGCAGGAGACGTGGCAGGAACATTATTGGGTGCTATCATCAATGTCCCAGGGCAACGTGAATATAACACTCTGAGCAGCCATTACACAGAATGGGGTCCTCCACCGCCATGCCCATATGGGCCCTTACAACACAGCACTCATACTTACATTCTTGGACCAATTGCACAACATAACAGCAGCAAATCAAATCGATCATATGTAATACATTGTTGTCTGGGACAATGTGTCTTTCCTCTGCTCTGGTTCAGAACTGGTTTCAGCAACATCCACATTTCACCGTCCTATATCTTCCACCATACTCTCCATTTCTCAACCCTATAGAAGAGTTTTTCTCGGCATGGCAGTGGAAGGTATATGATCTACGTCTCCAGGCAGAGGTACCCCTCATCCAAGCCATGGAGGAGGCCTGTGACCAGATGGAGGTAGCATTACAGTTTTTCCTCAAATGCTAAAAACACAAAAGCCAATGCTCTAAACCAAATGACCAGTTGTCTAAACACATTTACTAAATCTAGCCATCATTTTCCAATATCATAAACACATTTGACATGAAGACACAATTCATTGCAAAACATTAATCCTCCATTCACATAAATCTTAACACATTTTTCCTTGCTAAAACACAAGTTCCGTAAAAGAACTCTGCTCATATTGTCTCAAATGAAAGCTCACCTGATGCAAAATGCTTGCCACAGTCAGCAATATTTGAACAAAATGAACACACCTGGCGTCATTCATTACACACAATGACTCAAAATTGAAAACACCAGTTGCTAATGCTGTGACCACATGTATAAAAGCAAGTTCAGAGTGCACATTTTGCTGAAGATTCCAAACAAACACAATGGATGAAGGCAGAGTCAGGGGAAGAGGTAATCACGTCAGAAGAGGGAGAAGAGCTGGCCAAGGCGAGGAAGAGGCGAGCAGGCCAGGGAGATGAAGAGGAGCAGGCCAGGGAGGAAGAGGAGCAGGCCAGCGGGAGAAGAGGAGTTTGCGCTTCAGCGGTGGAAGAGGAGAGCGCCAGCGAGGCGCGGAAGAGGAGAGGAGGCCAGGGAGGAAGAGGAGGAGGCCAAGGAGGAAGAGGAGAGGAGTGCCAACAAGGGAGAGAAGGTCCAGGAGGGAGAGCAAGACAACCTCGTACCATCATTACGGACGAGATGCGAGCAACAGTCATTGACCATGTCATTGTCCATGGCATGACAATGGCTGAAGCAGGACTAAGAGTCCGTCCAAACCTGAGTAGGTTCACCATGGCCACCATTATCAGGGCATTCAGACAACACAACAGGTATTGTACTCTATTGCTTTCTTTGTCACAATACAATTTTACAAGCCTGTGAAAGTAGTCTATTACAGTAGTTTCAAATCAGTTGTTACTGTATTGTAAAACATGTCAATTGACGACACGTTTCTTTCTTTAGAGTTGAAAGAATGCCACATAGAGGTGGGCGGGTTGCCATATTTACAGCGGCACAAGAAACCCCCATTGTGGATATGGTTCGTGAGAACAACCTCATCAGACTCCGGGAGATCAGAGACAAAGAATCAAATTGCGGCGGGTATGTAATGTGAACTTTGTGAGGGCATTGATGAAGTGTCCAGCTTGGCCACAATAGACCGAGTTCTCCGGCGCCAAAAGATGCGGATGAAACAAGTCTATAGGGTTCCCTTTGAGCGAAACTCTACACGACACGTGGAGCTTCACGTTACACGAGTATGTGCTGCGTAAGTATACATCCATGTTCACAGTACAAAGCTAGTAAACATACTGTGTTGCTCAGTGGCCTACATTACTTCTGACAATACAGTAATGCATATGCTACCCTGATGGACTCGTTGCTCCTGAACACCTGTGTACTTTCACATTTTCACAGAGGATATTACAGTTGGGACGCAGCGATGGCCCAGACCTCATGAGTACCTCTTCCTGGATGAGGGGCTGGCTTCAACCTAAACAAACTAAGGCAAAGAGGCGTAATATCATTGGCCAAAGAGCCATCCTGAGGGTTCCTGGCCAACGGGGTAATATTAGCAAACCATATGGGTTTGGAGGGCTTGTCCACCGGCAGCTGTCCTAGTCTTACAACACCCAACGTCTCTAACCTTCCTAGGAGGAGCTAAAAGATATCCTCCCAGACCACCAACAACACCATCCTGGGCCCAAAACATCCGTCCGTGATCATTTGGGATTGGTCGCACGCCCACACAACAAACCAAATCAGTGAGTAAGTTCACCACCAACAGTAACCACTTTTTGAAACGCTCCGTCTGCCACCCTACTCCCTTCCTGAACCCTATAGAGAGTTCTTCTCTCATCGTGGAGATGGAAGGTTTATGACAGACAACCATACACTAGAGAAAACCTCCCTAAGGGCAATGGAGCTGGCGTGTATTGACATCCCAGTGGAGAACTTCCAAGGATGGATCCGCCATTCCAGGGCGTTTTCCCACGGTGCCTGGCAAGAGACAATATAGCCTGTGATGTGGATGGGTGAAGTGGCCTGATGCAACTCAGCGACATGATGCCAGCATTTTCAGTGATTGTGGTGTAAATACTGTAAGAATGAATAAAAAAACTTCACACCCTGATCATGTTTTCAAGAGTACTGTTGTGATGCAATAGATTCTGCTTTTGCAAAATTTCGAGTTGTGTTACAGTAGTGTACAGAATTTACTATAGATTTATACCCCTTCATATGAAACTCACAAATCGAAAATGCCCAACCCTCTCCAGAACCCCTAAGAAGATCCATAATTGTAAAGTTTCTAAAAAATATGCATTGGCAATAAAAGAAACAAAAGAACCTTCCTCACAAATTCGAGTTACTGTGTTTTTTTCAATGTTTTGCTGTAGTGTGTAATGATGTGTATAGTGTTTACATTTTGAAAGCTTCAGCTGCTGCTCTTTTGGTGTGAAAGTTTGAGTTTTGGAAGGAGAAGGTGTGGTTGTGTGTTTATGTAGCTTTAGAAAAGGGTGTTGTGTTTAGACATTGGAAGCTGGAATGATGTAATTAAACGCTTTTGTAAAATGTGTGTTTTAGCATTTGAGAAAAAACTGTAATGCAAGTTGATGGATTCACATTCAAGATGTTTCTTTCCAAGGTAAGTCTTGCTAATGACAACATTGCCTGCGATGTTGATGAAATTCCCTTCTGGCCAGATCCAGCTAGG
>JAGKQL010001817.1:39825-51097 GCA_018398635.1 Cyprinodon brontotheroides | reverse complement strand
GCTCTGAGATCAGGAAGTCTCTCCACAGATAAACTGTCTCCTGCTCAGTGGTCAGCTCTGGCCTTCATCTTAGTGACATCAGGAGAAGATCTGGATGTGTTTGATCTGAAGGAATACTCTGCTTCAGAGGAGGCTCTTCTCAGGCTGCTGCCAGTGGTCAAAGCTTCAAACAAAGCTCTGTAAGTACTGACAGAATCTGGATTTTTCCTTTTGGGTTTTACCAATGATACTAAGTCCAGAGAAGTGTCATTTTTTATCCTGGATATTTTAGCAATGGCTCAGAGGTATATGAATGGGTAAGTTCCCATCAGAATGTATTGAAGTTATTGTATAGACCCTTATAAACTGGGACAAAACAGGTTATTTTAAACTCACCCTCTGGCTTATTTCACCACCACTGTCCTGACTCTGAGGGGAAGACTACTCTAATCCTTTTCTAGGTTATGCATTCAAATGAATGTTGATTCACAGCGTCAGTCTTCAGCCAGGGCCCAGTCACCTGAGCCTGGTTCTGGATCTGCTGGAGGTATCTTCCTGTTAAAAAGGGAGTTTTCCTATCCACTGTCGCTACATACATACTTGTTGTGAAAGATTGCAGAGCATCAATGAGACCCTGCAATCAGCAGGTTTTCCTTAGATTGAAAACTTTTGAAGAATATGATTCTGTCACCTGTATAAATAAATTGGACAATACTTTTTTAATTGCAGCTTTTCTATGTCAGATTGATCCAGGTTAAAACTGCATTATTTAGTTCCTTCTTGAGAAATAAATTTATGCAGCAAGTAAAGGGCTCTGCTCTTGTGTTTTTCTATAAGTTTATAAAAACAATTTTACCAAATAATCATAAATGTTTAAATTTTAAATCTCATGTTTTTTATGCTTTTAATTTAAAAACCTAATTGCTTCAGAATGAATGACTAACCTCTCAATGAAAATCGTGTCATTGGGTTCTGCAATGGCGTTTGAACTATGCCTTAATCATTGTTAGCAAAAACAGAGGGCTGTACAAAAATAAATGAAGAAATGTGTACTGTATCTTTTAATGTGTATTTTTCATCATTTTAAATTGAAAGCACTACCAAAGCATAAGTTTGGGCATGGTATATGTTGAAAATAAATAAAGATAGATCAAATACAGCAGTTTACTTGATAGAGCCAATGTTTCTGTAAGAATTTTCTGTGCTTTTTCTCAGTTTTAGCTAATTAATAGGCCACTCAAATCAAGGTTTGGCTTCCACAATCCAGTTGCCTTTCCCCAATTTAGTAACTCCAAAGAAATGTGCTTGTGAAAGGAGGGTAGATCTTAAAACGGTGGCAAATAACTCTGTAGTATTTTTTTTTTTTTCTACAGTGTCCTGTCTGGCAAAGTGGCAATAAGAATAATTCTTGATGCCAAAAAGAACCCAACAGATTTTACTTTCACAAGTGGAGCAGTACGGCTATCCATATATTGCTCCACTTGTTTCATGCATATAAATTGCTTTATTATAATTATGCAGGGAGTTTTACAGATTATATGGACACTAGAATGTAAAAAGAGCAGGAGAGGAAAAACCGAAGAAGAAAAAAAGAGAAAAGATGAAAGAAAGAGAAGATAGAAAGGAGACAATGACAAAACATTTTCAGTCTGCTTCATCACCTGCAACGAGATGCAAAAAGAACAGCACAACCGAAAGACAATGGTACGAGACAAACAATAAGCAACACCTTGAAACTATCACTGAAGCAGTATTATTAAGTCTGACATGTACTCTGTGTTACCTGAAGATATGAATGTGGGGTTTCTGTATGGAAGTGAATCTCTGAGTACCTGGAACCAAGCACCTGTAATTGTTTGTAAGAGTTCACTTGTGCATGTCAAGTTTATCCATAGAAAAAATGCTCAGAACCCCTGTACCAAGGGGAGGAGGAAAGAGACAGCCCCTGAGGAAGCCCCCCCCCAGTTACCAATGCCGGCCGCCGGGAGCCGCGGGGACGAGTCCGCAGGCCTCACTCCATCCGAGGCCCCAGGGGGCGCTGACCCCCAGACAGGAGCCCCAGCCAGGCCTCCGGACGGCTGGGTCCCGTGGAGACACCGCCAGGAATGAGCCAGCAGCCACCCGGCATCCACCCCCCAAACTCCGAGCTCCACCAGTGCACCGGCAAGCCCCGATGCCAGCCAGCTGGAGGGAGAGCAGGGCGGGGGGAATGGGCTCCCAGCACTTAGCGGAGACTTGAGATGTGCTTGGGAGAGGAAACACTTCAGACTCAAACCTGGGAGATAAATAAGAAGAAAAAAAAAAGTCTCAATCACGCCTTCCCACCCTCACCACACGCCCCACTCACACCACAGAAGAAGAAAAAAAAAGAAAAAAACGCGGACACACATTCACACTTAACACTCGCATCCAATAATACCAGGACCAAAGACCGGCACCGGTGGTTGGTCCCGGAATTATCGGATGACCGAATAAGTGAACCTAAAATCCGGATGGGGGGGAGTGGTGACCCCGCCACACCAGCCCATCTCATTTCTGCTTCGAGCCCAGCCCCCCACCCCGCATCCGGACCAGAGAACCCAAACCCCACCCCCCAACAACTTCAACCAGCCACTACACGCTCCTCCGTCCAACCTTCTTTGAGGAGAGCAGAAGTGACAGCCCCGCCACCAGCAGGCCACCTAGGCCCCGTAGCCGGCCCCCACCAAAACCACATACCAGGCGGCTCGCTTTTTCTCCAGGCCCCAGAATCCGTGTGGCAGCTGGGGAACAGGGGTGTGAGAAGAACCTGATCCTCCCTGCACCCACTCAAATGTGGTGTTGTTGCGTGTTGCTCTCAGGTGTAATAAAAACTGGGAGTACCAAAAGGTGTCCAGCACAGTCCAACCCCCTCTCCGGGAGATAGGCGGTGCCAGCGCACGCTACCATTCGACAACCCAGAACCCTTAGTGTCTAAATGCAAGAGGGGATGAGGGGAGCCGACCGTGGTGAGGCCCATAAAATAAGCCCCCTCCGTGTGCCCTTGACCCCCACCCCCAGAAAATGCCCTACAAATATGTGTGTTGTGAAAATGTTATAGATGGAAGTGTCTAAAATGCAAAATAAAATTGGAGGTGGGGACATCATCAGAAGGTGGAGCCCTCCGGTAATCACCCTCTCCCCAAAACCTACATGTGTGGCAGTGTGATGGGGCAGGCAGGAGGAGGATTTTTCTGGGGATGGGGAGCAAAGGACTGGGGTGCTTACTGCACTCCCAGGGAGCCAGCTCCCCGCTGACTCCAATAGGCATCCCCATTCCCCAAGAGCCACACCGGAGAGGGGGGCCCCACCACTCGCACTACCATAGCCGGGGGCCAGGGATGGCGGCTGGTACCCACCAGGCAGCCGGCCACGGGGCCAACACCACCACCCCCCTGAGACCGAGACAGGGAGCCAGACCCGAAGCCCTTTTAAAATCCTCTTCCCTCCATCACCACCCCCTGCATCCCCTCCGGAGATGTGATCCCTCCCCTACATTAACACTCAAACCACTCACCACACAAGCGACAAAAGACATCCAGGCCAAGATCATTCCCACTCCCCCTCCCTCCCCTTCCCCCACTAGCAGAGTGCAAACCAGGGGTAAACATCTGCCATAGGTGTTAATGTCCGTGCCCCCCAGCCCAACAGGCCCCGAGGCCCCCCAGCACTGATAATTTAGAAGAGTTATTTTATACAGAAATAGCTTGATATCATTATTTGATGGATTTACCTGTGATGTGTATATTGATTTATAGAAATCTCGAAAGGCATTGTTAATACCCTCCGGATCCTGTAATATGTTACCAATTGAGTCTGTAACTCTGTAGTAGCAGCAGATACAAAGTTCCAAACCATGGTCGAACCAAATGGTCACAGTTCAGCAGCTTGGTAGCAGCTCCTCGGCAAACAGTAATTAGACCCTTCTGTTCCGTGGGCGCCAAACGTGGGTCCATCGCTTCTGAATAGTTTTTCATCTGCTTCAGCAGGCGGGGTCACAAAACAGTGCATTCAACTTGGTTTGAACCACTAGAGCATGTCACTATGTTCTGCTTTTTCTGAGTTGTAGGTAGGGTGCAGTCTGATTCAGCCAGTGAGCTGACTCTTCTTCAGAGGGATTTTAATGGCTACTTAACTTAATTCAACTGAAATCCAGCATGCCTCCCCTATCATGACCCCAAGGCCACAGGGAAAAAAACAGGAAGTGCAGATGGAATCGGCTGCTTAAGCAGACTCTGTGGGGAGTCGCTGAGGCTTGACATTTGATCTTCAATGCTATTATCTTTTTTTAAATGAATAATTAATGCATGTTAAAGATGAAACCTATTTTCTAACCGAAGGAGAACAATTAGATAAATGTTTATCTTATACAAGACTTAGGTGATATTTAGACAGGATTAGACAGGAGAAGAATGCAAGGTGCATGTTCTTCCTGTGTTTCCCCAGAGATCAGGAATCTCCTGGTCATTTCTCTACTTGCAGTGAACTTCTGTATTATTTATTAGCTGAACAATACTAGACCTGCCTCCTAATAATATAATATTCATATAACACACATGTTATTTACATTCTACAGGCTATGTTAGTTCATCAGAGAGTCCCTCTGGTTGTGTTTTCTGTGTATGTGTAATCGCTGCATGCTGCCCTTCACCTGGATTCTTTATTCAGTATTCTCCTCTATTCACACATAACTTCAATATTAATATTTACGTCCCACAAGACATTAAGCTTCTAAACAAAAAAACGTTTGCAGTCACAGCAGCAGACTGTGATGCTTTTCCTCTTCTACCATTCACCTGCAGACACTGGTGATATTTCAACTTCTCAGCAGAGGGGCACATTTCTATCTGAAAAACTCACATGAAGAGAAAAGACAATTAGAAGAAATGTAGACAATTAATTGATACAATTACTTGTCTTTGGCACTCAGACCTCGGCAGGAAACATAGAGCTCAATTTTGATAGATATGCATGAACAGGAGTAAAGAACAGGGCTGTTTCCCCCAGGCCTGAAAACTGGTGGTGGAGTGGAGATACTAGAGCTTCACTCAGGGACCTGAAGATGGAAGTCCAGCAGGATAACACAGGCTGAGAGAACCTGTGCATGATGAGCAAGCAGGCTCCAACATGGCGGTCTTCTGTCGGACCGGTTAAGATGAGACAGGGAACGCAGTAAGAGTCCGGGAGGAATGAAACTCTAATGAAGCTTCAGCTGCGATGGTGGAGGAGGGGCTGGCGGGGGGTTGAAACGGGGTCATCTGAATGATGTCACACAGAGCATCCACCACCTGCGCACTAGGAGCAGACAACTGCGGATCAGAGGCCTTTTAGGATGATCTTTGGATGCTGATGAGGCTCATTGCTTTTGGTGGAGGTGTGGTTTAAAGCTGATTGGCTGTGTCGCAGGTGGATGTAGGAGAGCAATTAGTTTCTTCAGCTGAACCTCCACCTAGGCTCCATTTCTCTAAAACCTGCGCATTCTCCTTTAACCAGATTCTTGTCTTGTTAAAGGCTATGATTCCTTGATTTGGTTTTCATTAACCTGAATCCTGTTTGTTAATTTATGTCTCTTTCTCTTCAGACTGAATGACTGTAATCTCTCAAAGAGAAGCTGTGAATTTCTGGCCTCAGTTCTCAGCTCCCAGTCCTCTAATCTGAGAGTGATGGACCTGAGTAACAACAAGCTGCAGGATTCTGGAGTGGAGCTGCTGTCTTCTGGACTGATGAGTTCAAACTGCAAACTGGAAACTCTCAGGTCTGAACAGTTTGATTCTCTTTTTCAGTCAAAATAATAAAAATAACCAGGAGTCAAGATTAATATAAAGGTACAGAAAATAGCTAAATTAGTTATGTAATACGTATCTTTTTTCTCAAGATCCAGAGATGAGACTCTATTTAAGTAAAATTTGTAGAATTAAGCAATTATAAGCTCATAAATGTATGACATCATTTCCATCATCATCTGCTGGGCCTTTTTTTAAACAGTTTCCATTCATATTAATCTACACTTCTGACTTTGAAGAAAGTTGTAAAACATGACGTTTTATCTTCATACATTGTGGTTCTGACCCGGTTCAGAGGCATCTATAAAAGGTGTCGGTGATTTTATCAAGAGCTCGACCCACATGCAGATAAAACCAGTCCAGAGAGATAAGGGAAAAAAAGTTTAACTGGTTTATTGAGAAGTTTTGTGGAGGTTCCAGTGTTGCTCTGAACACTACTCAAACCGGAACTAAAGGGTGAGGCTGGAGACACACTGGTGCTTAGTTTAGGATCAGTGGGAGAATTCGTCTCTCTAACTTGAAGAGGAGAAAAGGTTGGCAGACTCACGTTTTCCAGAGATTAGTGTTTAATCTTGCAGACTCCAGTAGATGAGGAATGTGTTCCGTGTGTTGTTCCTCATACGGAGGAGGGCGGGCAGGGTTACCCAGAATGCGTTTGCTTGTAGATGAACGATGAGAAAGACTGATCACCACTCAGATTTCCTGTGGTACGTGAAATCTGTTCGTTGTGCAGATGAATCCCTTGCTCAGTGTGAAGCTCAAACGTTTCCTTGGGGAAAAGTGGATCCAAAGCACCGGTTTTTTCCTCAGCTCAGTTTGAAGCTTAGTTGATCCTTCCAGGGAGAAGGTCCGAAAAATCCAGTTTGCAGGATGACTTCCTGCTGAGAGGCAAAAGACAAAACAATGTTAGCACTCAGGTTGACAAAAACTCAGCTTTGACTCAGCAAAACTCAAGCTTGGCTGAGTACCCAAAACTGGCAAACACTCTGGCGTGCTGAGGTAGTGGCAGTCAGCAGCTCAAGAGTCCTCCTCGTTAGTGAGGTAACCCCTGCAGGTGTGTGTGAGGAGAGAATCAGAACCAGGCGCGGCTGGTGGAGGAAGGAAGACAAACACACAAAAAAAAACAAAACCCACACAGACTGGAGTCCTAACAAAAAAAGGTAGACACACCATGTCTAAGAGTTCAGAAACACAAATGCCTTCAACACTAAATGAGGTTAGAATCTAAATTTCCAGCATGAAGTGTGAAAATCAGTGAAATCAGTGGTATGTGGTGAGCATGAGTGGAGGATGGATGTGGAAGTGTTGCAGCACAATCATCTCCAAAGCTAAAGGCAGCAGGGTACCTGTGGAAGAGGGCAGAGACTAGTTAGTTGGCAGTCAGGGTTAGTAAACTGAGGGCCTTATCAGGACCTCAGGGGCCCCATATCAGTATTCATTGCTGATATGAAAGATAAATACCCAACCCAACCACAAGGGGGGGTCAGAACAGTGGAACATGAATATCTACCCATTATAGGGTTTCTATTTTTGTCAGAGCAAACTTTCATCATCCTGACTGTTCATGGACGGAGATAAAGTTCTTCTGTCCAAATAACATCTGTTTGCTCTTATTTGACTGGTTTCATCTTGTCTCTCAGACTTAGATCCTGTAACCTCTCAGGGAGAACTTGTGAAGTTCTGTCATTAGTTCTGAGGTCCAAGTCCTGCTGCCTGAGGGAGGTTGACCTGCAGAACAACAACCTTCAAGATTCAGGGCAGAAGTTTCTGCCTGGTTCAGACTGGACAGTATTCAGGTGAGGATTCATCAAACTGGATCATCTGGTTTCTAATGATGAACAATATTCTCCATTTCACAGATCCAAATGGTTTAAATGTCGATGATATTCAGATAAATGGCAGTGGTTCTGGACCTCACCATGATAGGGTCCAATTCTTTTTACTTCACTGGGTGGACAGAAGAGCAAAGACAGGAACATCAGCAGATGGTGGAGTGTGTTTCATATTTAATAACAGATGGTTTGATGGTGGAACATCAGGACTCTCCTATTCTGATTCAGCACATCTGGAGCATCTGTCCATCAGTCTACTTGCTCTGACCGTCCTTCTGGGTCAGAACTTTTCCATCAGTAACTAACACAGCTGTCTATATTCCACCTCAGGAAGATAAAGATATAGCTTTGACTGCACTACATGATGTGTTCAGTGAAGATCAGAACAGTCATCAGGATGCTGCTCCTATCATAGCAGAGGACTTTAATAGTCCAAGTCTCAGACAGTTCAGGATTCTTTGATGATGATCTTTGAGCAGATGAAGCTGCTGCAGCTCATCTTATCCAGGAAGCTGATAGGTGCTGAAAAACCTGTTTGATTGTTTCTCATCTCATCAATCAGCTTCAGTCTCAGTGTGGATGTTGGATTAAATAAACCTTGATGATGTGAGAGCTCTTCAAACTGGAGATGAAGAACCAGACTGGATGGTGTCCCACTCCTGCCTGATTAAAAAAATGAAATGAAAAGAATGAGTTCAAACTGGACTGAAACATGACAACTACAGGACAGGACTTTAGAGACAGTCCATTCAAATGGATGGGTCCAAATGTTGGACAGTTGGATTCTGAGTGAAGAAGAACAGAACCATGTAATGTCTGCTGAGGCAGAACCTTCAGTACTGAGACAGGAAGATCCAGCTTGGTAGATTTGGACTCTTTAATGTCCAAAGTAGGAAATGAAGAGAATTGGGTCCAGAGGCCTGGCTAATGTATGCTGGCTAATGTATGCTGGCTAATGTATGCTGGCTAATGTATGCTGGCTAATGTATGCTGGCTAATGTATGCTATGCTGGCTAATGTATGCTTGGCTAACGTATGCTGGCTAACATATGCTGGCTAACGTATGCTGGCTAACGTATGCTGGCTAACTGTATGCTGGCTAATGTATGCTGGCTAATGTATGCCGGCTAATGTATGCTGGCTAATGCTATGCTGGCTAACATATGCTGGCTAATGTATGCTGGCTAATGTATGCTGGCTAATGTATGCTGGCTAATGTATGCTGGCTAACGTATGCTGGCTAATGTATGCTGGCTAATGTATGCTGGCTAAGGTATGCTGTATGCTGGCTAACATATGCTGGCTAATGTATGCTGGCTAATGTATGCTGGCTAATGTATGCTGGCTAACGTATGCTGGCTATGTATGCTGGCTAACTTATGCTGGCTAATGTATGCTGGCTAATGTATGCTGGCTAAGGTATGCTGGCTAACTTATGCTGGCTAATGTATGCTGGCTAATGTATGCTGGCTAACTTATGCTGGCTAACATATGCTGGCTAATGTATGCTGGCTAATGTATGCTGGCTAAAGTATAATGTATGGCTAATGTATGCTGGCTAACGTATGCTGGCTAACTTATGCTGGCTAATGTATGCCGGCTAACGTATGCCGGCTAACGTATGCTGGCTAATATATGCTGGCTAATGTATGCTGGCTAATATATACTGGCTAATTTATGCTGGCTAACTTATGCAGTAGGTCACAGAGTCCAAATGACCCAGATCCAGTTCTTCCAGCAGCATATCAGAGTGGAATCTGATCTGATCTATTACAATGTCCATGTTTTCCTGCTGAAAGACACTGATGGTCTGACCCCCCTCCTCCTTTCAGGGAGCCTGATGGAGTCCGATGGTTGAAACCAGGTCTGAGGAAGTGTAAGTGTGTTTTTCATTGGATTCATGGCAACAAAGCAGCTCACATTCAACCATCTTCAAACTGCCCATCACTCATTCAGGAGTCATCATCAAAGCATCAATAAATGATCAATAATTGCAGCTGGATTGTGTTTGTTCTCTCCGTCAGATTCCTGTCAGCTCACGATCGACACAAACACAGTGAACAGAAAACTGAAACTGTCTGAAGACAACAGGAAGGTGGAACATGTGGAGGAGCATCAGTCATATCCTGATCATCCAGACAGATTTGATTTCTGGCCTCAGCTGCTGTGTAGTGATGGTCTGACTGGTCGCTGTTACTGGGAGGTCGAGTGGAGAGGAGATGTTGATATATCAGTGAGTTACAGAAGAATCTGGAGGAAAGGAGGCAGTTATGACTGTTTGTTTGGATACAATGATCATTCTTGGAGTCTGATCAGCTCTGTTGATAAAACTTCCTCCGTCTATCACAATAAAAAACAAACATTAATCTCCTCCTCCTCCTCCTTCTGCTCCTCCTCTGTCTCTAACAGAGTAGCAGTGTATGTGGACCATCCTGCTGGCATTCTGTCCTTCTACAGAGTCTCCTCTGACTCACTGATCCACCTCTACACCTTCAACACCACATTCACTGAACCTCTTTATCCTGGATTCTACATCTATCCTGGTTCCTCAGTGTTTCTGTGTTGAGTCTAAAGACTGGCCTCCTTTCAGTCTCTCCATGTCTGTCTCTTTTATATTTTCACATTCAGTCGGTGTCTTTCTGAAACTCCTGGATTTTACTTACAGTAGAAGATTGAACATTTCTATCGCTAATCTTTTTTGTCCTGTTTCTTCTTTGTGTCTCTAATGTAGTTTTTCTTGGTCTGATCTGAACAGTTTTGTTCATTAGTCCCAGATAAACAGGCTGCCTCCTCAGGATCTGTGGGCTGTGAAGTTCTGGGTTTCTGGAACTAATTAGTGATGGAAAATGATGACGCTGTTTGAACTGCCCAGCTGGTTGTTCAGCTCCTCACTGTTAGCATCTGCTGTGTTTTAATCAGACAGATCAGTTCCCAATGTGACTTCTGATGAAGAATCATTCCAGACGATCTGTGGCTGAACTGCAGATGATGGAAATATTGGAATATAAAACAGGATTTAATGCCAGTTTTTATTTTGAAAATAAATGTAAAATTTCAGATTAAAGCATTTATAAAAACTCATATTTTTACCTTTAATCAATTTGAATCTGTTAAGTCAACAGTTTTTATTGAATAAATCTGTGATGAAAAAAAAAAGAAGTTTCTTGTAATTTAATTGTTATTTATTCTTTATCAAATCCCAATATTTTACATAATGATCATTGATCATTAGATCATTGATCATCCTGGAACATCAGATATTTACTGACTGAATCACTAGTTCAGATGTCATATGTGTTTTTATTCCACTTAGCAGTTAATTATTCTTTTCTGGACTAAAATAACCTCATTAAACTCCCAACCCATCAAAAATATTTAGCTGCTAAAGCTGATTAGAAATGAACTTCTACTGTTTATTGGATCTGGAAGATGAAAAAGGCCTAAAGAGGAACTGGAAATAATTTATGGGCAGTTGAAGTTCTTCATAGATGATCTTGATGTTTGGATCAATATGAATCAAACATAAACATAGAATTCCAATATCTCTCCTAATAATGAGGTCCAGCCGCAGTCACTGAGGCAGGCGCGCTGGAAGCTGTTTCAAGCGAGGGGGGCTGATGGCTGGGTTGGAAAACACGTGACGTCATTATGTTGAGGGCT
>JAGKQL010001817.1:0-32065 GCA_018398635.1 Cyprinodon brontotheroides | reverse complement strand
AGTTGATATATGTTGTTGTGTTTCCATGGAAACCTCTATACTTCTGCACCATGGGCATGAAGGAGTGTGTGTCTGAGTGACCTTCTGAACTCACACCTGCCAAAGTAGATCTGACTTCTCCTGCTCTGTGGAGGGCGGGAAATTCCTGCAAGGACATTGGTAGTTCATGCAAAATCAGAGAGGAGCAAATATAAAAGCTTGCTCAGTAGTCCTCTATCTGAATCATTCCTCATTGTGCTCTGAGTGGACTGCAATATTCACGCTCTCTTTGAAAATGTTTTTGAAAAAATGTACCGTCTAAGAAGTTTCTAAACAGCTATTTGACAGTGAAAGGGACTCAGAGGAGCTCGTCTCTGAGACACTGGACTGTGTTGAGGAGGACCCATATTTCAAGCGACTTCTCATCAATGAGAGAATGTTGGTTTGTTCCAAAACCTGCTGCATCCTCCAAGGACGCGGTCTACCTAGACTGGATCCTTCAAAGTCCTCGAAAATAAGAGGAGACCGGAAGAGTTTAGGCTGTAAATTCGAACAGGTCTCACCCTTCAGCGAGGTTTTACCACAAATATAACTCTGTTGCTTAGCAACCGAAAGTTGACACACACAGCAGGAGGAAGTAATGAATACCGAGGTTTCAAAACTGTTTATTTTTTTATCATAAAGTGAACAAAGACTACTCTCACAAGAATCCAGAGGGAATAAATGTTCCAACCACCTGGCAGGAACATATCAAATCAAATATAATGATAGAAACCTTAGTCAATTAAATAACCTGCTAGCTGCTGTCATTCTGCGCATCTCTGATGTTGCTGCTATTTTTCAAATAATATCCATTACTGTAAAATGTCCATAGCTGCATAATGGTTATTTATTCCCCAGTTTTATATTGTTAAAAACACTTTACAGTGCAGTATTTTATTGTTTATATTTTAACTCTTCCACTATTATGTTATTCTTATACATTTTTCTAAGGTCCACATTTGTGTGACCATTTTATTCTATAAACTTTTTGCTGCTGTAAACACCAGAATTTGCCAATTGTGGGACAATGAAGAGATTTTCTATTCTATAAAAGGGGTAGAAAGATATAAGTAAATCTAAACAATATATGTACAAAATATATCTGCAGAATCTCTAATATTCAACAACAAAAAATACTTGGTTAAGCATATTGTGCAAAACAGCAATAAAAAGATAAATTCTATCAGATTTATAGTTCTCCACCCTGCAGATATATTAGAATCTGTTCATAGAATTACAGCCAAACCCATTTACACGGTAACAGGATAAAACCTTTAGATAAACCAAACATTATTACGACACATATCTGACTCAATAACCATTAAAAACAACTATTTTCATTCCATTTCTGATTAAGTTTAGGCCAGCAGAGAAGGCCATCAGGCCATTTTTAAATCATTATCAGATTTTTTCATACTGAAAATTTTTTATTTTATTTTATAAGGAGCCCTATACACAAACCGTCAGCTAATAAACTTTAAAAAAAAAGTCCGGTCAGCATGGAATAATCAATGGATCATTATTTATACGTAAAATTAATACATTTGCGATGATTTAATGAATTTAGCTTAAATCAAAAATAAAAGTAATCATATTCGTTGTGATCACTATTCTTCAGTTTCATTGGTCCTTTGCAAAAATATGCATGCTCTTTTTTATGCTTAATGTGAGCTTCAGGGCTCATTTTGTTTAAAGAGAACAGCAGCATTTCTTGCTACATTAATACAAATCTTATAAGCACTACATGCACTAGATGCTGTTTATCAATATTTAAAGCATAACTGGCTCTGATGAATGTGGAATTAGGACTTTTTCCACTTTGAAAAGGATTGCATTTAAATTTACCTGCGACTAAGACAGTGTCTGTTTAACCAAATATAGTCTATAATATGTGGATTTATCCTGTGTTTTCTTCTGAAGATAGAGAATTGTGCAGAGGTAAAACCCACTCTTATTTTTTTATCTAATATGCTCTCTCTGGATCATGCAAAATAATACATTCAAGGGACGGCAAATAAATGTATTGTATTTACATGTGCACTGGAACTAGAAGAGGAACTGACACTGAGCATTTAAAGTATTAATATTAGAAGTTGTACATCTGGGCTGTAGTTACTCTGTGTAGCTAATATTCATGTATTTTATCTATGGCTGAAACAATTAATCATATTAACAAATTATTTAAATAATCGTGAACTATGTAATTGATTAATCGTTAACTGGAGTATAGGGCCACTAAAATGTGCCTTTAGCCGACAGAGCGACCCACTTAGAGCAGGAATTATACCAAGATTGTAAAAAATATGTAAACATTTTGCATTTAAGAAGTAAAAAAATAGTTTTTGTCTGTCAATATTCTCCATCCAGAACTCCTCCAAAGGAAACGTTTAAACGTTTCACCTGGTTTCATTTCATAAAAGATCTTCTTTAAGGAGCCTTTGGCTATCTGATTAAAAGATAAAATAAAAGAAATCCTAACGTTGTTAACTTACATTTCTCAAGTTCCACAAATCAATAAAACTCTCTCCTGCTTCTTTACAGAACTCCAATCAGAAGCTTTCGCCTGTTTTAGCGTAGATAATAAGTTTTTTAATTTGGACTAGTTTCGTAGCCCAATATTAATTTATTTTAGCGTCTTTTTTTCGCGCTCCAAGCACCCGCGCGCGCACACATACAGACTAGAAAACACGCAATCAGAAAGAGAGAAGGCGGAACTTAAGGCAGAATAATCAGAGAGTTAAACCGCGCAGCACAGTTGATGCGCTGCTATGTGAAAGGGACAGGAAAGAGCAGGCAGCTGCAGCTACCAGGCAGAGAAGCTGCGAGAGGAAAAGAAGCGGCTGCTGTATAGTAAATTATAAACATGTTGTTTACATCCAATTATTGGTAGGGACAAATAGGTCCTTCCAAAATTTTGGGTTGGGACATGTCCCTATGGTCCCTATGCAAAACTACGCCCATTATATTAAACTGAACTTCCAATTTTCACCACTGTTCGGCGCCAAGTAACCTTTCCTCCTGATCGATGCGGCTTGCTTGGTCTGCGCAATGAATCCTGGGTAAACCAAGGATAGCGAGGAAACATCGGACCCATCCTTCAAATCGGGACAAAAAGAAGGGCGCATTTTAAGGCCGCACTCGCGAGGACTCTTGGAATCTGAGCCAGACCTCGGCTGCTATGGGCGTAATAGATCCTTGAATCCTGGCCTTCTGAGGGCCAGCGTCCCGCGGTTTTTGAACAGAGCAGTTGACCCAGGCGTTGTCCCTCAACCACCTGCAGACACGATCTCTTCCAAAAATAGAAAAAATAGAATGGTTCCTTTTCCCATTGAAACAGCAGGGTAGACATAGTGCCAGTAATATAATCAAATAGGATCCAAGACCCACCAGATACCAGAAAACTGAATTATTTTGTTTCTTTTTATCTTTTTAAAGCAGACATGGCAGTTAAACCAAAGTTTATTTTAAATTGTAGCGTCTTGTGCCTAAAAACCCATCAGGAGGCTCAGTGAATCTCCCTAATAAAGTTCAAAAACATGAAGTAACATGATCCATAAACTGCTGCCGTCCCTCTGTAGTCTAGTTCAAAACAGCTCCTGCAAACATCAGTTGGCTTAAAAATGGGAACTACAGAACTAATTCTTTTAGAATAGGTATATATATTAGGGTGAGCATATTTAGATTTCCATAAAGAGGACACTTTGCCCAGCCTCCAGACGGATTCAGACAGGCTTCTCAAAGGTTCATCAACAGCTTTATTATACCTAAATACCTGTTAATACCTGTAACAAGCAGTAACAATATAAAAAATTATAGCTCTCTTTAAAATATATAAACAAAATAAAATAATATTCTAAACATGACCTCTTCTGTACTAGAAAGTACAGCTTCAACAAATGTTCCCAGGTCTAACAAAGTACTCAGTCAGCTTTGCAGAATAACTCTCACCTCTCAGAGCTTTTTCAGGTTTTTCAGTGTCCATGTGAGCTTTGAGATCTCCAGCACCTTTATTAGACACTGAAACTAATGAGCCAGCTTTGCACACGGTGCACTCAGCCTCCCACTGGACTAAAAATGTTTGCTGGAGTTCATCTGTGAAGCTGAACTTTCATTTAGGCATTTTGTAATGATTTTTAATAAATAAAAACATCAGATTTGGTTCCCTTCAGGCTGCATTGTGAACACAGCCATAGTTAGATCCTTCATTCCTCTAGTTGCTTGGTTGTAGCGGCTCTGGACACACACAGTTATAGCAACTGAAACACTTGTTTTATCAGGTGCCAAACCAACTGGGCCAGAATACGTACCTACATTATTTCCTGATCTAAGTTCTCCAACAAGCAAAGGAGGATTTATCCAATGGCCAGATTTGAACTCAGGCTCTAAAAAGCAAACAGATTAATGCTGATGGAGGAGCAACAGGAAAGACTGGAGAAGACAGAAGGTGAATGCCATTAAACTATTTATTTTACAGCTTTAGTTTGGCTGAAAATATCAGAGAAAACATGGAAAAAGATTGTTTCTAATTTATATGAAACCAGATAAAGAAACACATTTTTACAATCCATGAGGTTTTTATTGCTGCTCGTTCATCAATTTAGAAGTGATTACAATAATTAAAAACATCCACAGCAGAATATAATCCATCATCATATAATACAACAAAACGGCACAGCAGGGGTCCGTCTGGATTTTTTCCCAATTTAAACATCTATAACTTCTCATTAGCTTGTTGTATGGATGCTAACTTGCTTCATCTGTAACCAGGATGCTGTTGTTGCACTTTATTATGTTTATTCCCTTCAGTACAGAGAAATTAAGACATCATAAATGGAAACCTCTTTTTCTTCTTAAGGCAAACTTTTTTGGCCATTTAAATCTTCATTTTCTCAGGCCCAAAATAATTAACTGTCAAATGTTCACATCCACATGTTCACCCAGAACCTGAATATTTACCAGGTTTACAATAATACACCTTATCTGTTCTAGTTTCTATATAACGACAGCTGGAGATTAATGGCTTTCTCAAAACAGACTTTGACCCATCAGTTTCTTATGTAATGCAGTGGAGTTTCTAGATATATAAAATAGATATTTTATCCCCATTCAAACATGGAAAACGCTTATTCTGTTCATTCCTGTGGCATCTACTGCTGTGACTTATGTGAAACTATTTTTTTTTTTTTTATCTAAATCATTCTACATCATGCATGAACAAATGTCATCTGAATACTCAAATAGGCTCTATGCACATCTCCACTACTTCCTGAATTTAAGGCAGCTCCTTTGTTTCCTGTCTTTCATGATTGGATTCACTGATTAATCCAGGTGTGTATGACCTAAGTAACTGGCCAGACACACCTGACAGGAAGACAGGAAACAAAGGGGACACTATGCAACATTTTTCAGTTAATTAATGTGTTCCATAACGTTATGGATGACTAAATGAGTCATTTCAGGTTGAACAAAGGTATTCTCGGCCGCCCTGGTGGTCTGTGGGGAAATACTGCACTTGCAACTGCAGGAGCACCGACCGCACCCACAGGCTCAGAAGTCTCTCGTGAGAGTCAGTCTTGCTTTACGGTGAGAACTGCTACACCCCCAGTTAAAAGCATTCTCGTTGCTAGCACAGTGGCGATCTTTGTGCAGTTATGCTACGTTCACGCGCAGCAAAAGCAGCAAAATCGCATCTGCTGCTTCCTTCATTTTGCTGCTTGTACCAGTTAGTACTGACGGCTGAAGCAGCTTTGCTGCTCTGGCTGCAAAAGTGTGTCTGAGGCGCGTTGGTAGGAGCTTCACTATCCTTTCTCTGCCTTGCAGCTATATTTGCTGTGATCAGTGGGAATAAAGTAGTTTTAATATGTTTTAAGTGAGAAAATACACCTGAAACGCGAAATCAGTGCAGTCAGTTCATTCAGATTATTATCCTGCCTTCAATATTTTTCTGTCGGAGCCGCTCAGACCCCCACATACCAGCGGTGCCGACAGTATGGATCCCTTCATCAGCAGCGGTTCACCGCGGCAGCTGGTAGGTGTTTTCATCTAAATAATCCAAACTGCATATTCTGCCGGCAGATTTCTGCATTTTAAGTTAATTTAGGCGTCAATAAACTGTTTAAGAGCAGTGATCATCAGCGCTGTGTCTCTCTCCCTCGTTAAATGCACCCGGCCCAGCTGCACGCAGCACGCTCAGGCGTCTGCTTTCATGCAGCTCAAAGCAGCGCCCGGCGGAGACCTTTGCATGTAAAGCTTCGCTGCTTCTGTCACGACGCCAGCTACATCCAGTGTGAACGCAGCGTTAGTCATTCGCTGCTAAGCTCAACAACACACGTAGCAGGGCTGATTGATGCATTGCTAATGAAAGCCAACAAGACACTGAATTAGCTAAACTCTCATCATTTGCAGCTGACCTTTAAAAAAATCCTCCAAAAACATCAGCAGAACTGAGCAAAGCTCATTAAATCTGTCCTACCTTTGCTTTTATTTTCATCTGAGGATATTTTCATCTGAATAAAAGTCTGTTTTTTTTTTTTCTGAATAAATTCATCCAGAAACACTTCTGCCACACCATGCCAAAATGGCATAGTAGGTTCAGCAGTAGTAGTAGTTTTTTTTTTTTTCAATTTTAACATCTATAACTTCTCAATTGCTTGCTGTATGGATAGCTAACTTACTTCATCTGTAACCAAGATGTTGTTGCACTTTGTTTATTCCCCTCATTCCAGAAAAAGTAAGAAATTGTGAATGTTAACTTTTTTTTGCTATTTAAATCTTCTTTATTCAGGCCCAAAATAATTAATTTTCAAATGTTCACGTCCACATGTTCACCCAGGACCTGAATATTTACCAGGTTTACCATATAACACCTTATCTGTTCTAGTTTCTATGTAAACAACCTTTAAATTAAGGCTTTATCTAAACTTTGCTCCAAAAAGACCATTAACCTGTGAGTTTCTCATGTAATGAGGTGAAGGAGTTTCTAGATGGACATTATATCACCAATCAAACATGGAAAATGTGTCTACTGTTCATTCCTTCATCTAATATATATATCATTCCACATCATGTCTGAATAAATGTCATCCGAATACTCAAATTACCTTCTCATTTAAAACCGTTGTCACAAATCATTCAGGAGAAGATCTTCTCACCTTTGTGAATTCTCATGTGAGAAGTCAAATTACCTTTTTCAGTAAAATTCTTGTTACAAATGGTACAGGAAAAAGGCTTCTCACCTGTGTGAATTCTCATGTGAATTGTTAAATTACACTTTTGAGTAAAATTCTTGTTACAAATGTCACAGGAATAAGGTTTCTCACCTGTGTGAATTTTCATGTGAAAAGTCAAAGTAGTCTTCACATTAAAACTTTTGTTACAAATGGTACAGGAAAAAGGCTTCTCACCTGTGTGAATTCTCATGTGAGAAGTCAAATGAATTTTTTGAGTAAAACTTTTCCCACAACTCGCGCAGGAAAAAGGCTTCTCACCAGTATGAATTCTTATGTGTCTAGTCAAATCACTTTTTAGAGTGAAACGTTTGCCGCAAATTGTGCATGAAAAAGGCTTCTCACATGTGTGAATTCTTATATGTCTAGCCAAATGTCTTTTTAAAGTAAAACTTTTGCCACAAATCGTGCAGCAAAAAGGCTTCTCACCTGTATGAATTCGGAAGTGGTTATTAAGATCAGAATTAAAGGTGAATTTTTTTCCACAGGACAGACATACAAAAGGTTTCACACCTGTGTGAAGGCTCATGTGTTTACGCAAACCACTTTTTTCAGTAAAATTCTTGTTACAAATGGTACAAGAGAAAGGTTTCTCTCCTGTGTGAATTCTCATATGAGAAGTCAAATGAATTTTTTGAGTAAAACTTTTCCCACAACTCGCGCAGGAAAAAGGCTTCTCACCTGTATGAATTCTTATGTGTCTAGTCAAATCAGATTTTTAGAGTGAAACGTTTGCCGCAAATTGTGCATGAAAAAGGCTTCTCACCTGTGTGAATTCTTATATGTCTAGCCAAATGTCTTTTTAAAGTAAAACTTTTGCCACAAATCGTGCAGCAAAAAGGCTTCTCACCTGTATGAATTCGGAAGTGGTTATTAAGATCAGAATTAAAGGTGAATTTTTTTCCACAGGACAGACATACAAAAGGTTTCACACCTGTGTGAAGGCTCATGTGTTTACGCAAACCACTTTTTTCAGTAAAATTCTTGTTACAAATGGTACAAGAGAAAGGTTTCTCTCCTGTGTGAATTCTCATATGAGAAGTCAAACTACCCTTTTCAGTAAAATTCTTTTTACAAATTGTACAGGAGAAAGGTTTCTCACCTGTATGAATTCTGATGTGTGTATTAAGATTAGATTTCTTTTTGAACATTTTTCCACAGGACGGACATTCAAAAGGCTTCTCACCTGTGTGAATTTTGATGTGATCCATTAAATGTTTTTGTTTTTTAATAAAGTTTTTTTCATATGTCAAACATGGTAAAGTTTTCTCTCCTGTATCTTCAGTCTCCTGCTTCAGAACAAGCTGCTCCTCCTGCTCACTAATGGGGAGCTCCATGGTTTCCTCTTTTGTCCAGGGATCTTCTGGTTCTTGCTGCTCTTCTTTTATCTGCAGAGCTTCTGGATCCTCTTGATCCAAACTGGAATTCCTCACCTGCTGGTCAGAGAAATCCTCCTGCTTTCCAACATAATCCTGAAGGCGATCTGAAAGACAAACACAGCAGAAAGACTTTCTATTGTAGATTAAAGAAAAGACACTTCAGTTTAATAATCCTTGCATTGATCTAACTACATATACAGGTGCTGGTCATAAAATTAGAATATCATGAAAAAGTAGATTGATTTCAGTAATTCCATTTAAAAGTGAAACTTGTATATTATATTCATACATTACATACAAACTCATATATTTCAGATGTTTTCATTTGTTTAATTTTGATGATTACAAATGACAACAAATGAAAATCTCAAATTCATCATATCAGAAAATTAGAATATTGTGAAAAGTTTCAAAATTGATGGCCCCTGGTGCCACACTCTAATCAGCTAATTAACTCAAACCACCTGCAAAAGCCTTTAAATGGTCTTTCAGTCTAGTTCTATAGGCTACACAATCATGGGGAAGACTGCTGACTTGACAGTTGTCCAAAAGACGACCATCAAATGTACCTTGCACAAGGAGGGCAAGACACAAAAGGTCATCGCTAAAGAGGCTGGTTGTTCACAGAGCTCAGTGTCAAGGCAAATTAATAGAGAGGCGAAGGGAAGGAAAAGATGTGGTCGAAAAAAAAGTGTACAAGCAAGAGAGATAACCGACATCTTCTGGAGAGGATTTGTGAAACAAAACCCATTCTCAAAATGTGGGGAGATTCACAAAGAGGACTGCAGCTGGAGTGAGTGCTTCAAGAACCACCACACACAGACGTATGAAAGACATGGGTTTCTGCCGTCGCATTCCTTGTGTCAAGCCACTCTTGAACCACAGACAGCGCCAGAAGCGTCTTGCCTGGGCTAAAGAGAAACAGGACTGGACTGCTGGTGAGGTGGTCCAAAGTCATGTTCTCTGTGATGAAAGTAAATTTTGCATTTCCTTTGGAAATCAAGGTCCCAGAGTCTGGAGGAAAAGAAGAGAGGCACTTCATCCACGTTGCTTGAAGTCCAGTGTAAAGTTTCCACAGTCAGTGATGGTTTGGGGGTGCCATGTCATCTGCTGGTGTTGGTCCATTGTGTTTTCTGAGGTCCAGGGTCAACGCAGCCACATACCAGGAAGTTTTAGAGCACTTCATGCTTCCTGCAGCTGACCAACTTTTTGGAGATGCAGATTTCATTTTCCAACAGGACTTGGCACCTGCACACAGTGCCAAAGCTACCGACTCCTGACCTACCTGGTTGAAGGACCATGGTACCCCTGTTCTTAATTGGCCAGCAAACTCTCCTGACCTTAACCCCATAGAAAAATCTATGGGGTATTGTGAAGAAGAAGATGCAATACACCAGACCCAACAATTCCAGAAGAGCTAAAAGCCACTATTAGAGCAACCTGGGCTATCATAACACCTGAGCAGTGCCACAGACTGATCGACTCCATGCCACGCCGCATTGCTGCAGTAATACAGGCCAAAGGAGGCCCAACTAAATACTGAGTGCTGTACATGCTCATACTTTTCATGTTCATACTTTTCAGTTGGCCAACATTTCTATAAATCCTTTGTTTTTATTGGTCTTCAGTAATATTCTAATTTTCTGATATGATGAATTTGAGATTTTCATTTGTTGTCATTTGTAATCATCAAAATTAAACAAAATAAACATCTGAAATATATGAGTTTGTATGTAATGTATGAATATAATATACAAGTTTCACTTTTTAAATGGAATTCACTGAAATTAATCTACTTGCATGATATTCTAACTACACCTATAAACAGACTGGAACTTCATCTCCCAGCATGCACTGCAGCTCCACCAAAATCAAAGGTTATAAGAGACTGGTTGATTATCCATAATCTGTTAAGGTTTGGACCTCCACTTTTATCACCAAAGCTTTAAAATCTGATTACCTGCAGAATCCTAACCAATAAAGAAATGTTCAAAATATTTTGTAGATTTTTGTTATTTTTTTGCTGAACTGTCCAGGATTATTATAATTTTTATACTTTATTGATCTCACACTGGAGAAATGTACCTCTACATTTAACCCATCCCCTTGGGGAGGGGTCAGCTGTGCAATTGGGGGTTATCCTCTTACACACTCAGGGGGTATAAATAAATTTCTGCCTGTCAAAAACACACAAAAGTAAATAACTTATAGCCTCACAGCTATTAGATTTAAGAACAAACTTTTGGTACGTCTGTAAAGGTAAGATGTCATAGAATGGTTTTCTGGTGTCAGCACCATTGTAGCTTGGACCCTGCCTGAAATATTAGGGACAAAATACAAAATATTTTGCATTTTTTAACCTCGCCAAAATTTGCTTTGAAATAAACATTGCAAAACACTAACAAAATATTATTTATAGCACAAAAAAGTAGTACAGACTTTTAAATCTAAATGTTGTGTAAAAATATACCAAATTTGGACTCAATCAGATGAATCATATTTATTTTTAGAATGGTATTAGTGAGAAATTTCTTAGGCGGAGAGGCCATTTTGGCACATTTATCCATAAATGTCACCAAACTGTGCCAAATATGTTTTTACATCAATACTGAGGGTTTGTTAAAATTACGAGGTCAACCCTACGGACCCACCGGTGGGTCCATAGGGTTCTAGGGGTTAAGGGTCTTACTCAGAGAGCCAGAGTGGAGGCTGTGGGGATTGAACCTCCACTGTGACCCTATGGATGAGCCCAAACAAGGGTATAAACACACATTTATCACAGAGGCCAAAATAAAAGGGAGGAGCCCTTCAGAAAGCCAGAGCTCCATCCCATTCTGGTCTGATCCAGCTCTTTATCTAGCATTCTGCCTTCACTGGCCTCAGTGCAGAGCTAGACTGCAAACCTTCTCAGAGCTAGATTGTAAACAGACATAATGCAGCTCTTCTTAAGACACAATATGGGTAATGCAAAACATCTTCAGAAAAACAGGCTTAAGTTAACATAGATGACAATTTTTTAATCCCATTCTGCAGCAGAGATGTCGACTTCAGTCACAAAACACAAGTTCAGTTGTTTCCCTCCCCTGTTTATTTCTACTTGACTCTGAGGCCTACAGAAAAAACTAATCCACACTACATTCCTGTGACAAACCTTTGGTTATTCTCATGAAAAAGATTCATGCAGCTAAAACTCCTCCTATTAGATGACTCAGTCCATGGTGAAGCAACTGTGCATCACTGTGATCCACCTTAAGTCTAAAGCATTAAAATATCATACAGGATGACAATAGAATAATGATGAATCCACATTTTTCCTTTGGACTATTTGAAATGCAGTGATGCATTTGATGAAATCATGTCAACCAGAGGCTGAAGGCTGAAGCAACACAAATATGTCTGCGCCTGTTTTAGCTGGAATAGCCTCTCATTATTCCCTTCTTAGAAAAACAAACAAAAGGACACGATTTATGCCTTTATGGATGGTAAAGATGTTTGTGTTTTACTCTCTACAGGATTTGCTAATAATTTGATTATCAGTTAACACCGTAAAACAAATCAAGAATCCGATATGTCTCAGCAGCTGCTGCTGCTGTGATTGGCTAAAACGTCAACATGGGAGGAGGTTACCCAATGAGCTTGAAGAATTAGTACTGAATGTCCCTCCCCTTTACGGTGCAGGAACTGAATTTAAATACACGTATATCTGACTAATGCAAGGTTTAATATGTGGACCAGATGCAAAAAAAAATCTATATATATCCCTTCCAGGATTCTTTATTGAAGTTTCACAAGGGAGAAAAATCTTTCACAAAACAAAAAGGGAGGTTTAAAAATTCTGTTTTTATCTTGGAATTAGGGCTGGGCTATATGGCCGAAAAATAAAATCATCATCTTGGACGATTACATTTTTAATGGATTTTAATTTAAGTATTAAAAACTACATGCATATATTTTTTAAAATGGGTTTAATTCATTCAAAATATATTGTGCAAAGTTCACCCAACAATAATTGTACTGATTTTTTTAGCAGTAAAATAAAAATGTACACCTATATATTCAGTACAAATGCAAGAAAAAAAAGCTTAAGTTTCTGAAATATGCAATTTATCAAACAGTCAACTTGTATTGATCTTCTGGGAAGTAGATGGTTTGTTAAACAGCAGCTGCTGAGAGCCCAGTTCATGTCGAAATAATACACAGTTAAACTCGTGTACGGCTGAACAGATCCACTGGACCAAAGGTCTGTAGTAGTTGCAAAAAGCAAAGCAACTTCTAATACAGCACTTGTAGTCACTGGACTCGGCAGGTCATATTTTGGATGACATGATCTACACTTGTCTTATGGCAGCGCTTTAGAAAGCGAGGCAGCCATGGTTTGTGGTGTTTTCTTGTCCTGGTCATCTTTGCCCGTGCTACCGACGCTGCACTCCCAAAGCTGAGATTGCTGCTCCCGTTCTGTGGGGCGCCTTTGCCAGAGATGCTGAAACGAGTTAGTTGTTCTGCTAGTCTTGGTTTTAATAACTGTAGTCTGCTCCACATCTGTCTTGTCAAAGCCGAACAATTTCCATATAATTGACGGAACACGAGTTCCTTTTCTCTGTACCAACTGTTCAGATTGAGCAGCGGCCATGGTGTGAGTAAACAGTGCAGCATGCTATCAGGCGGAAGGAGGAAAAATGTAGAGAAGCAAACGCAGAAGTAAAAAATGCAGAAGAAGAGACTTCCTCGATCTTACACTTTAGCTACATTTCAAATCCTGGACTTTATAAAAACATTAAATAATTGAATTTGATTTACCCCCCAGCTGTACTTGGAATAATATAAACCAGGTTTGAGGCGTCTGATTGCTATAATTTTAAAAGAAGAGCAGATTAACAACACTTAAGATTGTAAGAAAAGAGGTGGAATAACCCTTTAACTTTTTGCTGAACCAGTATTACGAGAAGAAGAGCATAACTGCTGACCATTACCTCACCGGTTGCGCTCTAAGCTCTTGCACACTGATGATCAAGTGTCATGAATCGACCACTGTTTTAGTAAAGGAGGCCGTGGAGAGATTCTTTGTTTAATCAAAATGAAATATAGAGAAAATAATGCTGACAAAGGATAATGCAGGAATGCTTTTAAGATGTTTGTAGGTGGCTTTAAATTCTGATGTGCCTTTGAAGTCTACATTTCTTTATGAACATTTTTCCACAGGACAGACATTCATAAATGTTCTTACCTGTGTGAGTTCTCATGTGATCTATTAAATGTTCTTTTTTAAGAAAGTTTTCTCCACATGTCAAACATGGGAAAAGTTTTCTCTCCTGTATCTTCAGTCTCCTGCTTCAGAACAAGCTGCTCTTCCTGCTCACTAATGGGGAGCTCCATGGTTTCCTCTTTAGTCCAGGGATCTTCTGGCTCTTTCTGCTCTTCTTTTATCTGCAGAGCTTCTGGTTCCTCTTGGTCCAAACTGGAATTCCTCTCCTGTCCACAGAGCTGCTGGTCAGAGAAATCCTCCTCTTTCCCAACATAATCCTGCAGGCGGTCTGAAAGACAAACAGCAGAAAGACTTTCTATTGGTGGTTAAATAAAGGACACCTCACATAAAAGCACTAAATTCTGTCCTTGAGTTGAGCAGTGAATGGATCCTGTCAAGCAACCTGAAGACATGAAGTTCCTTCTGGCCTAATTTTGTTTTCCTCACAAAGAATCATTAAAGAAAGTAAAGAATTTACATCCAACACCACAGTGACTGTCTGGCAAATGAGGAAGTAATGAGACACCCTAGCCTCAGCAGCGCTTCCTGTACACCTCTGCCTGGAAGAGACAGACCCCAGCTCAATGTGTCACAGATTGAGCAGATTTTAAATTATTTTCTAATCAAATTTCTCTGTTCTATCGTATTAAAAATAAGCATTGAGAGTAAGAAAAAGGAAGAACAGGCCTAAATGACAAAGCTTTACTAATTTTTTGCTAAATATTAAGCAATCAGCAGGGACTGTTTTTTTCCCTGTAAAAACTGTTTGAAACAGAAAATGGAGTTAGTACAGTTATAAAAACAGAGTGAATTCAGTTTTTAGACTTAGACGTTTGTCATTTTCTATACACAGGGTGTATACAAAATAAAATTTTGTTAAATACAGCTTTCCAGACAGTAAAGTTCCATTCCACAAAGTGCAGCAGTGATCAAATGTAAACAGCAAGGGAGAAAAAACATGATGCAAAAAGACACATTGATATGGAAGTTGAAAGCATTAAGCTATATGGTGCAAATATGCAGTATTTTCGGTTTGTTTTTTCTCAGTGAAGAAGCTGTTGAAGAATCTGATGGACCTGCATCAAATGTTTCGAAGCCTCTTCCAAGAGGCAGCAGGGAGAACAGTCCATGGTGGGGGTGTGAGGAGTCATTGATGATGTCACGGGCACTGACGTCCTTAACTGTTGGTTTAGCCCTGATTAGCTGGGGCCTGTAGTTCATAAGTCTAGACTGTACTGGAGGCAGGAAGGACTGCAAGGCCTGGATGATGAGGTGATCACCTTCAGTCCCTTACATGGAAATGCAGCATCCCATTCTGGACATGTTAAAAGAGGCAAGCTTTTGCTGATGTGGGAACTCTTGTCTGGGTTCCCCATTACAGAGGAGCAAAGTAACTCAGCCGTATCACTCCAGAGGAGGATGCTCGCTTTCACTGCAGGAGAAAAAGACATTTGACCAAACCAAATGAAGATGCTCCGAAGAAACGAAGAAAAAGAAATTTGACCAGATCAATTGAAGAAACCCCAATAGACATAAAGGAGGGGTCAGATGATTAAACCATACTAATATTGATTTTTTTATTTGATATTTTGCTTAAGACTTGCTATCTTGCTCTGTCAGAGTTTGCTAATAAAAGATCAATAAACATTAACATATGTGGGGAAAGAACATTTTTTGAGTCATCACAACAATGCTTGTGGGCTCTATACAATAAAATAGGTTATCAGGGTTTGTCTGAAGCTAAAACCCATTTATCACCCATGGGGCTAATATGGCCACAAAAACACTGATGACCAGTATTTCAAGATCCATTAGGGTAAGGGTAGGATCCGTCACGAATTGTCACAACTGATATTCTCATGGCCTCAGATAATGAACTTATCTGTGCTCGTCCTGTTGGATCTCAGCGCTGCATTTGATACAGTTGATCAATATTTTCTTTTAGAAAGACTTGAATAGTTTGTAGGAATTACAAAAACAGCAGTAGACCTGTTTTAATCTTATTTATCTGACCGATTTCAGTTTGCTTGTGTTAATGATAAATGTTCCTCATGCTCAAAGGTTACCTGTGGAGTACCACAGGGATCAGTGAATCAGCTAGGACCAATTCTCTCTACTTTATATATGCCCCCAATGGCTAGAATTATTATTAGACAGCATGGGATTAATTTCCACTGTTATGCTGATGATACTCAGCTATATCAGTCTCCATAAATCCAGATGAAGCTAACCCATTATGTAACCCTTCAGGTTATATTAATATTTTTTTCTGGGCGTTGAAGTCTTCCCCAGTAGAATGATGGAATCCCCGGGAGCGGCTTTGGTCTTTTAACCACTGTTCCCCAAGGATGCTAAGAAGGCCTGGTACTTCTGTACTGCCGTTCAGAGGCCCATAGGCCGAAACAACTGTCAGAATCCTCCCTTCAATACCGAAGGCGAAGGGATGCAGTCTCTCATCTACCGGGGAAACTCCAAAACGAGACGGCTGAGCTGAGGGGAACAAGCAGCCCCATTTCCGCCTCCGTCCTCCCAGCTGGTCACTCCAGAGTAGAAGAGAAGTCAAGCCTCTCTCAAGGAGCTGGGTTCCAGAGCCCCAGACTGTGATGTAGAGGTGAGCCCAACTATTTCTAGCCGGTATCGCTCCACCTCCCGCACAAGCTCGGGCTCCTTCCCCGCCAGTGAGGTGACGTTCCACGTCCCCAGAGCCAGTTTTAGCAGCCCGCGGATCAGGTCGCCGAGGTCTCCGCCTCTGACTGCCGCCCAATCCTCTATGCACCGGTCCCTCATGGTTCCCCCTGCAGGTGGTGGGCCCACTGGGGGATGGCCTCGTAGCCACTCCTTCAACTCTGAGACCCGGCGGGTCCCGCGAGGAAGAACCCGACCACCAGGCAGCTCGCCGATAACCCCAACCCCAGGCCTGGCTCCAGGGTTAAAAGTCCCGGCTCCGCCCGTACCGGGCGATTGTAAGAAAAGAGGTGGAAATAACCCTTTAACTTTTTGCTGAACCAGTATTACGAGAAGAAGAGCCTAACTGCCTTGGGATTACCTCACCGGTTGCGCTCTAAGCTCTTGCACACTGATGATCAAGTGTCATGAATCGACCACTGTTTTAGTAAAGGAGGCCGTGGAGAGATTCTTTGTTTAATCAAAATGAAATATAGAGAAAATAATGCTGACAAAGGATAATGCAGGAATGCTTTTAAGATGTTTGTAGGTGGCTTTGAATTCTGATGTGCCTTTGAAGTCTACATTTCTTTATGAACATTTTTCCACAGGACAGACATTCATAAATGTTCTTACCTGTGTGAATTCTCATGTGATCTATTAAATGTTCTTTTTTAAGAAAGTTTTCTCCACATGTCAAACATGGGAAAAATTTATCTCCTGTATCTTCAGTCTCCTGCTTCAGAACAAGCTGCTCTTCCTGCTCACTAATGGGGAGCTCCATGGTTTCCTCTTTAGTCCAGGGATCTTCTGGCTTTAGCTGCTCTTCTTTTATCTGCAGAGCTTCTGGTTCCTCTTGGTCCAAACTGGAATTCCTCTCCTGTCCACAGAGCTGCTGGTCAGAGAAATCCTCCTCTTTCCCAACATAATCCTGCAGGCGGTCTGAAAGACAAACACAGCAGAAAGACTTTCTATTGGTGGTTAAATAAAGGACACTTCACATAAAAGCACTAAATTCTGTCCTTGAGTTGAGCAGTGAATGGATCCTGTCAAGCAACCTGAAGACATGAAGTTCCTTCTGGCCTAATTTTGTTTTCCTCACAAAGAATCATTAAAGAAAGTAAAGAATTTACATCCAACACCACAGTGACTGTCTGGCAAATGAGGAAGTAATGAGACACCCTAGCCTCAGCAGAGCTTCCTGTACACCTCTGCCTGGAAGAGACAGACCCCAGCTCAATGTGTCACAGATTGAGCAGATTTTAAATTATTTTCTAATGAAATTTCTCTGTTCTATCGTATTAAAAATAAGCATTGAGGTAAGAAAAAGGAAGAACAGGCCTAAATGACAAAGCTTTACTAATTTTTTGCTAAATATTAAGCAATCAGCAGGGACTGTTTTTTTCCCTGTAAAAACTGTTTGAAACAGAAAATGTTAGTGTTAAACAGAAAATGGACGTTAGTACAGTGTATAAAAACAGCTTTGTTAAATACAGCTTTCCTGTTAGTAAAGTTCCATTCCACAAAGTGCAGCAGTGATCAAATGTAAACAGCAAGGGAGAAAAAACATGATGCAAAAAGACACATTGATATGGAAGTTGAAAGCATTAATCTATATGGTGCAAATATGCAGTATTTTCGGTTTGTTTTTTCTCAGTGAAGAAGCTGTTGAAGAATCTGATGGACCTGCATCAAATGTTTCGAAGCCTCTTCCAAGAGGCAGCAGGGAGAACAGTCCATGGTGGGGGTGTGAGGAGTCATTGATGATGTCACGGGCACTGACGTCCTTAACTGTTGGTTTAGCCCTGATTAGCTGGGGCCTGTAGTTCATAAGTCTAGACTGTACTGGAGGCAGGAAGGACTGCAAGGCCTGGATGATGAGGTGATCACCTCCAGTCCCTTACATGGAAATGCAGCATCCCATTCTGGACATGTTAAAAGAGGCAAGCTTTTGCTGATGTGGGAACTCTTGTCTGGGTTCCCCATTACAGAGGAGCAAAGTAACTCAGCCGTATCACTCCAGAGGAGGATGCTCGCTTTCACTGCAGGAGAAAAAGACATTTGACCAAACCAAATGAAGATGCTCCGAAGAAACGAAGAAAAAGAAATTTGACCAGATCAATTGAAGAAACCCCAATAGACATAAAGGAGGGGTCAGATGATTAAACCATACTAATATTGATTTTTTTATTTGATATTTTGCTTAAGACTTGCTATCTTGCTCTGTCAGAGTTTGCTAATAAAAGATCAATAAACATTAACATATGTGGGGAAAGAACATTTTTTGAGTCATCACAACAATGCTTGTGGGCTCTATACAATAAAATAGGTTATCAGGGTTTGTCTGAAGCTAAAACCCATTTATCACCCATGGGGCTAATATGGCCACAAAAACAATGATGACCAGTATTTCAAGATCCATTAGGGTAAGGGTAGGATCCGTCACGAATTGTCACAACTGATATTCTCATGGCCTCAGATAATGAACTTATCTGTGCTCGTCCTGTTGGATCTCAGTGCTGCATTTGATACAGTTGATCAATATTTTCTTTTAGAAAGACTTGAATAGTTTGTAGGAATTACAAAAACAGCAGTAGACCTGTTTTAATCTTATTTATCTGACCGATTTCAGTTTGCTTGTGTTAATGATAAATGTTCCTCATGCTCAAAGGTTACCTGTGGAGTACCACAGGGATCAGTGCTAGGACCAATTCTCTCTACTTTATATATGCTCCCAATGGCTAGAATTATTAGACAGCATGGGATTAATTTCCACTGTTATGCTGATGATACCCAGCTATATCAGTCTATAATCCAGATGAAGCTAACCCATTATGTAACCCTTCAGGTTATATTAATATTTTTTTCTCCTACGCCCCGTAAACATTTTCTTAAATACAGTGCATTGTAGACCATTTTACCTTAAACAGTAATAATCACATTTTACTTAGCTTGGTTAATGTTTTAAACTCACATACTAGCGGTTTTAAACACTGCAAATATCCATAACCCTATAGGGCATACAGATATTCTCTATCAGCTTGAAAACACACAGAAAATGTAGTGTTGGTTAACAACTGTTATTTACTACTGTCAGTAAATGCATCAATGCTACGTGTCTGTACCTTTCTGGTCAGTCAAGTGCAAAATCAAGTTTAAGAAATTTGATTGGTTTTGTTGGGCTGGGAAAGAACCAGACGGGATGTGTAAGTGCCTGCAGCTACGTACTGGCAGTCAGCCGGCGGCCGTTCATGGATGAGGTCAGATCTATATTACTGTGACTGCTACTTTTTTTTTTTTTTGCTATCCATTTGGAGCTAAACATTTTTTGGTATGTTTTTGCCTGGGTTTTGGAGCAACAGAACCGGACCACACTCAACGTTTTGCTTGGTTGTTGGAGCTGCAGATCCAAACTAAGCTCGTGAGCCGGAAGGGACTATTTTACCGTTGGAGCAGTTTTATTGCCATTTATCTAAAACTGGTAATTCATGGTGGGGTGAGTAACCCGTCCCTCGAGGTTGTTCTGGGAGCCGCCATCTTTGGAACTGCTATTCTGAGGGTGAAAGCTAATGGTGTTCCCTCAGCTACGTTTGATAAGTAATTAATACCCAGTTATGGGTGGGTTACAATCTGTGTTCCACTGTGCTGAAAATTAACTGTGCTCGGTTAACGTGCTTTGTCCTTGGTGCAATACAGACCAGTAAGGTTTATTAAACTGGTATTCAGCTTTACCATTCTTCCTCCTTTATTTTAGTACAAGTTCAATGTCGCGCTGCATTTAGATCTTAGTTCTAGTTCTCTTAGCTTTGTTTTGGTACTCAGTTCCACACTATTTACAACATACACTCTGTTGCTTATTAATACACTATTTTACCCATTGTGAGGTGTTACGTCCACCAGGCCTGTTTGGTGGGGGTAACATTAAAAGAGACCACACAAGGATTTTCTTATTAACTAAAGATTGAATTTATTAAATTATACTAAAGAAACAAAAACAGAAATAAGCAAATGCAAACTAACATAACAAAACCCAACCATAGAATACAAACCAAACTGGGTTCTGAGGAGGCAAGAGGGTGAACCTCGTGTCTGTTGCTTGCATGACAGCTTTTAAAGCAGATGAGCACCAATTAGGGCAAAACAGAACACCTGCAGAAGGCCTGCATCCAGAACCCTGCAAGGAAAAGGGCAGAAAACCACTGCAGCCATAACACTCCCCCCCCTTAAAACAGAGGATCTCAACTAGGACCTCTGTAGCCATTTTTCTGTTAGTCTTGTCAATCAATGGCACAAGACAATGCATCAGCCAGCACATTTTCAGTGCCTCCAATGTGCCAAATATGAAGGTTGTAAGGTTGCAGTAATAAGGCCCACTGCATAAACCGCTGATTTGGACTCTGTAAGGAGTGCAAAAAGGTCAAAGGGTTATGATCTGAATACACCGCAACAGGAAATGCACCTCCACCCACATACCAGAACATCAACTTAATTATTCGACTATTGAGAAAGAGCCAAGGCCTCTTTCTCAACAGTCGAATAATTACGTTGATATTAAACTTCTTAGAAAGGAAACACACTGGATGGTCAACACCTTCATCAGTCTGCAACAAATTGGCTCCCACACCCACTTGACTTGCATCAACTCGTACTTTGAATGGCCGCTCTAATCTCGGAGCAGACGAAACAGGTGCAGTGCTTAAGAGGAACTTATGCCTGTATCAATGGAAAATTTGTAAACTGGACCTTAGCCTTTAATCGGTCAGTTAATGGAGCCACTACCATAGAAAAATTCTCACAAAAGTTTCTATAGTAACCCACCATACCCAAAAACCTCATCAACTCCTTTTTTGAGGTAGGAGATGGGAAACTATCAATGGCTTTGACTTTAGCGCTTACTGGTTTTACTTGTCCTTGCCCAACAACTTTACCCAAATGGGTCACTGTAGCTCTCGCAAATTCACATTTTGCGAAGTTCACAGTTAAATGAGCATCCTGAAAATGCTGAAACAATTTCCGAATAAATTGCATGTGTTCAGCCCATGTGTCACTGAAGACCACTACATCATCTAAGTAGACAGCACAACCTTCCAACCGAGCCACTACTTGATTCATCAACTGCTGGATAGTGGCAGGTGCATTCCTAAGACCAAAACTCATTACAGCATAAGAGTATAATCCAGATGAAACAATAAAGGAAGATACCTCTTGGGCCTGAGCAGACAAGGGTACTTGATAGTAACCTTTGAGCAAATCAAATTTACTCACATACTTCGCAGTTCCAACACGATCAACACAATCTTCCATCCGAGGAAGTGGGTAGGAGTCAGGTTTTGTAATGCTGTTAAATTTCCTGTAATCAGTACAGAATCTATAAGTAGCATCAGGTTTTTTAACCAACAAACATGGTGAAGTCCAACTGGAACAAGATGTTTTAGCCAGGCCATTGTCCAGCAAGTACTGAATTTCTGACTCAAAAAATGTACTTTTCTCTGGAGGAACGCAATAAAAATGCTGACGGATGGGCTGTGCATCTTCCACATCAATGTCATGCTCCATTAAGTTAGTACATGTTGGAATGTCACTGAACAAAGCATGACAGTCCAAAAGTAACGGCTTCAACTGCTCACTTCTTTCTGAAGACAAATGACTCAATAATGTTTGCAAATTAGCCAACATCTCAGAGTTCTTAGGTCTAGGCTGGAACACGGCATCATCTGGAGTCTGCACATCCTCATCTAATCCTGCTGTGCAGCTCAGGTCTACTTTCACAGAAGAGGCAACTGCCTTCACAACTTTATCTTCCAAAGTATGCCCAAAATAAGGTTTCAGTAAGTTTACATGACAAAGCTGAGTTGGTCATTTACAGTCTGGGGTAGAAACCATATAGTCTTGTGCAGACACATGTCGCAACACAGAATATGGACCGTAAAACTTTGCCTGAAATGATGAACCTTGAATGGGAAGTAAGGCAATCACCTCATCTCCTGGGTGAAACACTGCTTTCAGCCTTCTGGTCAAACCATTGTTTCATCTTTCTTTGAGCTTTTTTAAGATTCTCCGAAGCTAATTTGCCAGCCAAGCAAAGTCTGCGACGAAAACCATTAATGCAGTCAAACAAGTTTGATGGTGGATCAGAACTCTCCAAGTTAGCTTTTAAATAGCCAGAGGACCACGCACATGATGTCCAAACACTAATTCATTTGGACTGAACCCTGTGCTTTCTTGTACAACTTCACGAGCTGCCAAAAGAAGCCAAGGCAGACCTTCTTCCCACTCTCTACTCAACTCTGTGCAGTATGCTCGCAGCAATGCCTTCAGGGTTTGGTGAAAATGCTCTAGAGCCCCCTGGCTTTGAGCATGATAAGCACTGCTTTGTTGATGGACTACACCAGATTGATTCAAAATCTCAAGAACATTTTCGGACATTTTCGATTTATGCCCAGTAAGGTATGGGTCTAAAAACGGCCGATGAGGAAGTGGGGGCGAGTTTAGTCCGACAATGGAGGGACATGAGGGCGAAAAATAGCGGATCCAAGTGGAAAAAGGGTCCCGGCGTTCTGGCGCACCTCGATCTTCTAGCTGGTCAAACTTCACGAGTCGTTTTCCCCAATTTCAGTCATAAAAACAAAAGAAGCCGGCCTCCTGTCTGCTGCACTGTCTGCGGTAAGTTAAAATTTGGTAGAGGTGCAGCGGAGGGGGCGGGGACGTCTTAGCAGAGGACCTGGTTTCAAAGTATAAATCAGCCTTGAGAAACACTGGCTAAAGCCACAGGTTTTCAATATTCTTGTTTACTCCTACCTGATTTAGTTTTGGTATTCAGAGGACACTCGTTTTTCCAGTGTCCCTTCTGGCGACAATATTCTACGTTATATTTCCCAGTAGGATCCAATCTAGTTTTACCCGAGAGCTATGGCCACCTTTCAAATTATAATCCCTCACAGCTTTATGGGTCAGGATATACTCATCTGCTAAGATGGCAGCTTCAGCAGCTGTTTTTACTTTTTGTTCATTAACATATGTGGCAACCCGATCTGGAATAATGTTCTTGAACTGTTCCAACACCATCAAATCACAAAGGGATTCAAAATCATTCACACGTTCAGCTGATAACCAGCGATAAAACTGGGTGTTTAGTTCTCTGACCAGATCTGTCTGTTTTTCAGCCTTTCTGCAGTTCCTAAATTGTTGCCTCTAATGTTCAGGAACCAATTCATAAGCCTTCAAAAACAGCTTCATAAGCTTCTTGGGCCTTACCCACCAGCACACTTTGCAGCAGAATGGAGCATTCTACATCACTCCAGTCATTGTCCTCTGCCATGCCCTCAAATAGAGAAAAAACACATCTGGATCTTGCTCATTAAACTTAGGTAACAGCTTCAACATGTTAACCAAGTTATATGCAGAAAACCCATCACCACCTTGAGACCTTTTGAAAGATCCACCACTTCACCTGCCCTCAGACCTCAACTTCAAACGCTCAGCTTCTAGAGATATTTTCTTCACCTCCAACTCATGAGCTAAGTTTTCTCTCTTCAAGCTCATGTGCTAGCTGTATTTTTTTTAACTCAATCTGCATTTTCACCTCACTTCTCTCAAATTGAAACTTTAATTGAGAAGCTTGAGATACTGTTGGACCTGATGATTCATCCTCCAACTTTGAGGCACCAGTTAAAGAATATGAACCATCAGAAGTTACATCTGTCACAGCAGCATCTGAAAGGGAAACAGTAAAGACATTCAGTTTTACAAGTTTGTCTCTTAAGAAACTCCTTAGTTGAGGCAACTTTAATCCTTTCGCAGCTTCATGATCAATTTTAAAGTGTTCAGCTAATTGACGAATCTGCTCCTTTGTAAGCTTTTCCAACATTTCCAAAGTTGGGAAAGACAAGAAAGAACCTACATTATCCATTGTCAAACCAAAATAATCCAACAAACCAACTTCCAAAACAAAACTAGTCAGAAAATGTATACCAATTTATTTTTTTATTAATGTATTTTTTAACCAACGACCATAAGGAAGTGCATGAATGGTACAAACAATTGGCAAAACTCCATTAAACTGCCACTAACTAACTGATCAAATCCCTGACTAACCTTAGCCTTGTCTTCAGGCTTTCCTCCAAGAGCCAAGGCACTTGAAGCACCAAGATACCGCTGGCAGCAAATCCCTCCAGCCCAAAAACTCTCAGGCAGCAAACCACGGCGGTGCCCTCAGCCCAGAGTCCAGCCCAAAAATAACAAACTAAAATAATAAACAGGGTTGTCTGAAATGGAGTTGCCAAAACAACAAACACCAAACAGCACTTACCTACTACAAAACAAAAAGTTCTCTCTCTCCCCCACCAACAGATGTACAAACATCCCCATGGACCTCCAACAACATATATATGGAACATTAAAAATGTCCAAAATCTAGTAAGGTTCCCAAACACCTTAAACTAGCCAAAAAGCCTACCAATAACCTGCAACACGGGAAAACCAATGTCTGGGGCATGTAACTGCAACCTGAACACAACAATGAGGCCAATCAAGCATAATTAGTCCATATAAACTGGACAAGCCCCCACAATGCTACGTCCACCAGGCTTGTTTAGTGGGGGTAACATTAAAGGAGACCACGCAAGGATTTTCTTTAAACTGAAAATGTAATTTATTAAATTATACTAAAGACACAAAAACCTGAAAAAAGGGATAAATAAAATGGTAAATCAAAAATGGATTAAGGCAAAACCTATAACTAAACAGAAATAAGCAAATGCAGCAAACCGAACAAAAACCCAACCATAGGATACAAACTAAACGGGGTTCTGAGGAGGAAAGAGGGAGAACCTCGTGTCTGCTGTTTGTATGAAAGCTTTTAAAGCAGACGAGCACCAATTAGGGCAGAACAGAACACCTGCAGAAGGCCTGCATCCAGAACCCTGCAAGGAAAAGGGCAGAAAACCACTGCAGCCGTAACAGAGGTATTTGATAGAGTGTTGGTCAGAGAATCTGGGTGCTGTTCATAGGGGAAATTAGAACTGCGGTTACAGTTACATAGACTACAGGCATGTCTTGAAGACATAAAACCTGGATGACTCTTAACTTTCTGCTCCTGAATGCAGACAAAACAGAAATCCATGGCTCTGTTCGAAAACCTGGGCTGCATCCTCCAAGGCCGCGGTCTACCTAGACTGGATCCTTGGAAGTCCTTGAAAATAAGGAGACCCGGAAGAGTTTTGGCTGTGAATTCAAACAGGTCTACCGCCGTAGGCTCTGTTGCTTAGCAACCGTGACAGTTGACACACAAAGCAGGAAAAGAATGAAAACCAAAGTTTTCTTTCTTTTTATTGAGTGGAATAAAGGTTCCAACCACCGGGAGCAGGAACAAATAAAATCAAATGTAATGATAGAAACCTTAGTCAGTTAAATAACCTGCTGCTGTCATTCTGCACATCTCTGATGTTGCTGCTATTTTCAAACATCCATTACTGTAAAAATGTCCACAGCTGCATATTGGTTATTTATTCTCCAGTTTTATATTGTTAAAACACTTTTTTTTATTCTTCTTCCCTATTATGTTATTCTTATACATTTTTCTAAGGTCCTCATTTGTGTGACCATTTTCAATAATCTTTCCTGCTGCTGTAAATTTGCCCATTGTGGGACAATAAAGAGATTTTCTATTCTATAAAAGGGTAGAAAGATATAAGTAAATCTAAGCAATGTATGTATAAAGATATATCTGCAAAATCTCTAATATTTAACAACAAAAAATACTTAGTTAAGCATGTTGTGCAAAAAAGCAATAAAAATTAAACTCCTATCAGATTTATAGTCCCCACCCTGCAGATATATTAGAATCTGTCCTTAAATTACAGCCAAACCCATTTACACAGTAACAGATAAAAACCTTTAGATAAACCAAACATTACCGCCACATATCTGACTCAATAACCATTAAAACAACTATTTTCATTCATTTCAGACGGAACTATTCACTGACTGGATTATATTAAACTGAACTTCCAATATTTACCACTGTTCGGCGCCAAGTAACCTTTCCTCTGATCACAGAGCAGCCGGCTTGCTTGGTCTCGCAATGAATCCTGGGTAAACCAAGGATACCGAGGATACATCGGACCCGTCCTTCAAATCGGGCAAAAAGAAGGACGCATTTTAAGGTCGCATAACGAGGACTCTTGGAATCCGACCAGACCTCGGCGCCGCGCTATGACGTAATCGTCCTTCGAATCTGGCCTTCTGAGGACGCGTCCCAGGATTTCAAACAGAGCAATTGTCTTTGGACCAGATTCTTTGAAAAAGAAGCTGATTAGCCAATCACTTCATTTCAGTGAGATATCTCACTGAGAAGAAATATCCACTCTCTCTGTGCTCCCATTACATTCTCAAATCTTGTCCTAATTGGATAAACAGCTCAGAAAAACATGAGTCTCGACACTTAGCAGGCAGGGAGTATCAGGTACATACGTGACCCATACAAAAAATTAGGGATCACGGTAGTTATCTGACCTATTAACCCTATAATGCCAAATGTATCATATTTGATACATACGGTTTCTGAAATGTTTTGCGTCTGACACCTTTTGCATAATTTAATGGTAAAAACTTTGCTCAAAATCCTATTGTACACAATCAGATATACCTGATAACAGCCAGTAGAAGACTACACAAAAAATAATCTTGACTTATCGCATAGTAAGAATTAATATCAAAAATGTATTCCTGTATTTTCTTTTTACATATTTTGTTAAAAGGCCAAATAAGGACTTCAAACCAAAAAAAAGTAATTTTCTGTTTTGTTTTATTTAGGGATGCACGATATAATCGCCCCCCTATCGGTATCGGCCTGAAAACTGAATATCGGACATCGGCCACCCCACCGATATTTAACCCGATATTTGATCAGCTTCTGAGTTTCTAAAGTCTAAAAAAAAAAAACAAAATACTACTACTTCTTCTTCCTCAAAAAAACTTTTTTACAGACTTAAAAACTTCTAAAGACGAGGGAAAAAATATTGATACATTAAAAATATCCCAATATCTTCATATGCTGATATTTGCCATTTAAAAACACCATATCAATCTCTTTTACTAATGAAATATTGCTATATGTCATCGTTATACTACGAAATCCCCGAAAATTCACCAAATTTTGCCATATTTTTATATGTTGATATATTGACGCGGTATCGATCTATTTTACTAACAAAATCTCACAAAATTTTGCAAAATATCACGAGAGTTTGTAACAGAACTATGAAATTTCACGAGATTTTGAAAGTAAAATAGATCGATACCAGCGTTTTTAAAAATCTATTTGATATCAGCATATGAAAATATATTTGAGTATATTATTTTTCAAAGTGTCAGAAATGGATAACAAAACTGCTATTTTCAATGACTACTTATTTTTGTCCAGCTTTAACATCGGTATCGATATCGGTTATCGGCTACATGAGTTTTAAAATATCGGCATATCGGCCAAAATCCCAATATCGTGCATCCCTAGATTTATTCTTGGATCGGGCTTTAAAGGGTTAAATATCGTCCGATTTGGCTGAATTCTTTATCGGTCCAATATGTACTTTTTTCAGTAACTCAATTAAATTGGTGTTCAGTTGGTGTAATTTTATTCAGGCAGAGCAGCGTCAGAGCGGGGTTTTGCGTGTCTTTCTATTATCAGGACCAAAGAGTGGCTCCTACATTGCCTGACTGTTAATTAACAAACAGGTCTTCAGTAGTGTGATTTTTTTTCTGTTTGCAAAACCTGTTCAGCCAGAAATCCGTGAACAGGATAAAAAGGTTTTAACATAACAAAATGAATAGCTCACCTGAATAATTGTCACTGTGGCAAAGCAATATGGAAATAATGCGAAGCCGCTGCGGTGGCAGGTAGCGATGCTAAGGCTAAGACAGCAACAACATGGAGGACAGATGTCTCCATTCAGAGGCTTTAAAGCTGTAAAAGGTTTTCCAGAGAATAAAAAGCTAAAGCTATTAACGACTAAATGATGGAATTTACAGCGCCTGACAACCAGCCTTTATCTGTCATTGAAAGCCCGGGTTTAGGTAACTTGGTCGGACTCTTTGAGTCACGTTTATTTTAAATATTTGACTTTTTTGATTTTGCAGGGTTGAGCAAGAGAATGTCCAAATATAAAAGCTAATTTCTTCCTTGAATTGTGCCAGTGAAGCGTACCGTATAGGGCAATGTGTGCAGCCAAACATGGCCTTTACTATATAAAAAAAAGACTAAAATAAATTGTATGCCCTGTTTTTTCTCCTGAAAACTTCACTCAAATGTTCAAAATTTCACAAGAAGCAGATGCTGGAGTTGGAAAAATGTTTGCTGCTCGATGCGCCCCATCAACCAATCAGAGGAGCTGATCTGGGAGCTGGCAGGGAGATGGACAGTGGTGCTGAAGCAGAGCGATATGACGTCGCTAGAAAGACAAGATCCCAGGTGCAGACTGTGCAAAGAGGCCACTGAGACAATCCAGCACAGAAATGCAGGGTGGAAGATGCTGACAGGGAAAGCTTAGATGGAGCGCCACAAGCAAGTGGCTGGAATGGTACATACATAAATATATAGAAAATATTGGAAAATTCCGTATAAATATGTACCACTGTATATTGATTAGCTATTCTTCAGATTCATTCAGTATTTATATTTGTAAAAACACTGTGCAGCAATTTAGTTTATTTTTTTAATCTATTTATATTTTATGTGAATGTTATTTTTACCGACGTTTTAGTCATTTTGTTTTTTATTTTGACTGTTTTATTTTTAACTTTTTTTTTCTTTACTTTGATCAGCTGTGGTTGTTTTTAATTGTTTAAAAAATTAAATTGGATTCTTTTTTTTATTTTTTGTAACTGTGTCGCTTATACTGGTAACCTGTCCAGGGTGGACCCCGCCTCTCGCCCACTGACTGCTGGAGATAGACACCAGCACCCCACGCCACCCCACTTGGGACAAGCGCCCTAGAAAATGGATGGATGGATGGATGTGTCACTTATTCTATTATCTTTATAAACTTTCTAAGGTCCACATAGTGTGAGCAGTGTTGCTGTAATCTGTTGCTGCTGTAACTCCACTATTTCCCCACAGTGGGCCAACAAAGGGAGTTTCTATTCTATGTAGTGTATATCTGCTGTTTATTTAGTAATGTCTTCCAAAGCTCTGATGCCTTCATGAAGTTCTCCCTCCAGCCCTGATGTCAACAGTCTGTTGATTTAAACTAAACTCCGCTGCAGTGCTGAGGCATCCTTCTACTGTTCTGCTTAAAGCAGCAGGTTAGGGCAGCAGGATGACCTCCCCAAGATGGCGCCCGTAATGTCTGCGCAGAGACAGTCAATGCGGGGTCTACTCTAATATTATCTCTATGGTAGAGACGGCTTTCTGTGATTGCAGTGAACTCGGAGCGAAGAAGAGGTTTAACCGGAGAAAATTACTAACTTGACCGCAGTCATTAAAACCCAATGCTGGAAGTGAGCGAGCTGACCGCAGTAAGATGGCCGCTGACCGTAATCTAATAAATTAACCTTCTCCTATGCTTTCAAACTCTTTTCTCATACATATCTTCTCTCTCTTTCATATTTATCACAGTCTAATATAACATGTTCTACTGTTTCATATTCTCCACAATATTCACATTTACCAGTTTTATGTTTTTGTATTTTTAAAAGTGTATAATTAAGTCAGTATGCCCAAATCTTATCCTGGTTATCCACTCTACTTTTTCCTCTTTTCTATTTCTTTTTCCTTTCTTCTTTCTTCAACCTTCTTCTGAATTTTTATAAAACCATCTTCCTGTTTTATCTTCATCCCACCTTTTCTGCCACTTTTCCATCAGTTTTTCCTTAACCATACTCTTTCCTTCTGATTTTACTTATTTTAACCTTTTAACTGCTAGAATGTTTAATTGCCTTTTTGCCATTTCATCTGCTCTCTCATTTCCTTTTCTATTCCAATATGTGCTGGAACCCACACAAATGTAACTATCAGCCCCATATTTTAATTCTGAACAATGTGTGAAACTATTTCTAATAAAATGTCCATCCTACTATCTGTTTGGTTATTTTTAAACTTAACAATGCGAGCTTGAATCTGAACAAATGACTGATTTTAACGGTTTTATATCTTCTACCCATTGTAATGCTAATAATATTACAACATTTCTCCTGTGTATACTGATAATCCATCTGTAACTGCTTTCCTATTTTATATTGAATTCTGGTACTACTGGAACGCTTATTCCTAATTTCTCTCTCAGTTATTTTTGATGCATCGTATAAATTTGAATATATTGATAATAACCGTCTAAAATAATATAACTGTGCTAAATTGATATCTACCGTAAATGCATTTATCTTGTTTCTTTCCACAAGTGACATATCTACTGCTGTTTTGGTAGAATCCAGGGAGGTATAATTGATGTTGGTGTTGTCGGACTCATTTCAAACTATTCATTTTAAATTTTATTTTCTAATTGTCCATCCAAAACTCCTCATTTCTTTTCTTTTTCCCAGCATGGATCTAAAATGTCCAAAGTTGGGTGATCCCCTGCTATTTCCTTGTAAATTCTAACTTTCAGTACTAATTTCTAATTTTGTTCTTCTTAAATCTAACGGCATTTCTCCCATTTCTATTTCTAATGCTGCTGCTGGTGTGGTTTTAAATGCTCCAGTACATAATCTTTAGTGCCTGATGTTGATAATGTCTAATTTAGTTAGATGTGTTTTAGCTGCTGAACCGTAAACTAAACAACCAAAGTCTATGTTGATCTAATCATACTTGAATCTGTTTTAGTGATTTTATCTGCTCCCAGTCACTGCCAGCCAAACATCTCATAAAAATATTCAAGATTTCTACATTTACTTCAACAACTTTTTGTATATGTATATGCCATTTTAATTTTTCTCTATCAAACCATAATCCTAAAAAATTTATACACTTTTACCTTGCTCTAACTCTTGTTTATATAATTTTAATTTTATTTCTTGTTTATTTTTTCTGAGTAAATACATTACTTTTGTTTTATCAACTGAAAATTTAAATCCCCATTGCAACGTTTCTATTTTTCAATAATCCTTTTTTTGTAATTTTTAACAATAAAATCAACATTTTTCCCTCGTTTCCAAACAGCTCCATCATCTGCAAATAGTGAACACCCCATGTCTTTTTCAATATCTTTAAATACATCAAGTTATTATAATTGAGAACAATAGTGGACTTAGAGTATTTGCCCCTGTGGGAGTTCCCATTTTCTAATACTTTATATTTTCCTGAGTGTAGTTTCTCCTATTCTAACTTGTATTTTCCTATCTGTTAAAAAGTCTTTAATCCATTTAAATATTCCTCCTTAATAACAATCTTGTATAATTTAATTAATAATCCATCCACCCACATCATGTCATATGCCTTTTCTATATCAAAGAATATAGCTACTACACTTTCTTTATTTACTTGTGCTCTTCTAATTTCGCGGCTCTAAACAGAGCGTTGGATCGTTAGTGCTCCTCCCTTT